>JAGDQP010015275.1:24268-43149 GCA_022664845.1 Lepisma saccharinum | reverse complement strand
AGATATTTAATTAGTGAACAGTTTCTCAACACTGTTTCGATACATTGCCACTGAACCCATGTTCCTGATCGAGTGCAGGAGACGGTTCCAAAGTTTACAGGTTGCAACTGTGAAAGATTTAGCGAAAAAGTTTCAGTTCTGCCGTGGAATTGATAGGAGATCTCGTCTTAAATTTATGAAAATCGTATAATTGCTGGAACTGTGAGAAAAGATAGACTCACTTTAAATAGGGACATAAGCTTATGTAGCTTCTGATGTTCATGTTAGGGGAGCCATCCTAATTTATTAAAGTAGGGTGAAAGATGATCAAAGTATCTTAGGTCACAAATTAAACCAATGCAAACATTTTGGACATGTTGCAGTCGTTTGGCTAACTCATTTGTAAGGTCAAAATATACAACACCATAGTCAAATTGTGACAGTACCAACATCCTAGGTAGAGATAGTTGAACCGGCATAGATAAGAAAGTTTTTATGTGGCGTAATGAACACCAAGAAGAAAAATCTTTTATACTTATATAATACGGTTAACATGATATTCCAAGATGGTCCAACATTAAACCAAGATCTTTGACTATACGCTGGAACGAAATATAATTGTTATGTATGTATGATTAATGGTAAAGTTCAGCAGTTAATACGGGATTTTTCTTTGGGTGATACACATGCCTTGTCTTGATAGTGGCCATCTAACTAAACTTTCCATATATTGATTAACTTTATTTATTACTTGATACAACTCTGACGTAGAGGAAGAGAGAGAAATTTGAAGGTCATAGGCATAAGATGACAATGGCAGCAAGCTAAGACATCAGATATGTAATTGATGTAGATAACAAACAGAGAAGGATGTAAAGAACTGCCTTGAGGGACATCATATGAAATTGGTGTTACAGAGGAGGATTTGTCATGAGACATAAAGAATTGTTCACGGTCAACTAGGTAGGAGCGAATCCACGAAACGGCTGAATCAGAAAAGTTACAGAAAGCTTTCAATCTATCCATCAACATATCGTAGTCGATAGACTGAAAGTTTTACTATATTCCAACCGCTTGTCTATAGTCCGTGACCCAACGAAAATCTGTTACGTATACCAGTGCAGTATTAGTGCTGTTGTTATTTCAAATCCTGAATGAAAAGAGTTCTAATAGCTTGTTACATGTATGATACCTGTGTATCTCATCTTTAACAATAGATTTCAATGCTTTTGATAAAGCCGAAATTATATTGATTATAAGGAAATCGGTTGCACTAATCACATTGCTAGTTTTAAGAAGCGCTACCATGGCTAGTTTACAAAGTGATGGAAAAGTTACGTAAGTGATTGAAAAACTAAAGATGTCAGTTATATAGGCCAGAATATGACGGAGGATTAGTTTAAAAAATTGAGTCGAAATTTGGTCAGCCCCAACTGCATTCGACGTAATTTTCAGAATAACATTTTCCACCTGACTAGAACCAACAAATCAACTTGACATCATCTGTCTGGCGTCTGATAGTTCACTTTATAGTCTCAGTTTGATCGTTTCCATCAATACTTTTTATTGACATTATTTATTTTACAGTATTATATGATATTACAGTAGAATATTATTAATTATAGCAATTTCTAGGAAACATTTTTAGTTATTTCTTGCAAGTCGAAGTTGCATAAAGAATAAAATGCATTCTTTCATTTTAGTTATATCATTAATACTGCATAAGCAGCCCAATTGGAAAACATTGGGATATTATTATCTCTAGATTCTTCATACCCCAGGCTTTAAAGTTAGCCTGTGACCAGAGTAAAACTCTCATTATTTACCTGTTAAGTCTTTTTTTAATAATTGCAAAATCTGTTTTCAATTTTTCCCATTTCCTGGGAAAGTGTTTGAGTGCAGTTTTGCAATTCAACTGCTTATAATATTAAAACTATTTCAATGTTCCGTGTAATCGGTATACAATATATTTATTATATATACTTCATTTATATGGGTTTTGTGTGTATGCCTGAGCGCGTGAGAGAGAAAGAGAGAGAAGGGGGAAACGAGACATATAGACAGAGAAAGAAAAAGACAAAAAGAAAAAGAAAGAAAGAGATATTGAGAGACAGAGAGAAAGAGGGAGAGAAAGTATTTTGAAATAAGTTAACTAACTGCTTTTCTGAAAATGTTGCTAGATATAGTGTATTGGTACCAGTTACATTTATTAAGAATGGTCTGGATATATTTACTCAAGTACTTCCAATGGATGGCTGATAAATTTGTTCTTCTTGTGAATCAACACGACGAATTCTTCGTTTTGTTTTTTTTTCCTGCGTATCACTAATGCCAATTCCTTTGTTTTGGTTTGCTATGAATTATTGCATTTATTTAGTGTGCCCATTTTTTTTTTTCAAATTCCATTCATACATTTTTTTCTGAACTTTCGTCACGATATTCTTTACTGGTTATGTTTTATTGGCTTTTCCTACACGCGTGTCTGTTCACATTAAATCTTAAAAGGCAAGCTGAAAGAAAAACAAACATTAACAATACTATCATAACCATTAGCTTTATTACAATTTATACACATTCGGCACTCTTTTTTTTTTCTTTACTGTTATTAACGGTGAGTTTCTCCTACGCATACGAAAACACTCATTTGCAGTCAGAGCACACACATAAACACACAAACACTTTCGTAGCCTCTCTTCTTCTTAGGATACATCAAAATCTTTACTCCTCCTCTCTTCTCACCTGAACACATTCAATCTCGGTGATATGCTATTTTTTGTTTAGTGTTATATGCTCTTCTCTTTCTCTTTGGCATCTGCTTCTGGCCTGCATCTAATTGCTCCATACAGGATAATTTAAGCTACGTCACGAGGAGTCACGTAGACACACGTGTCAGTAGGTGACATCGAGAAAAAAATCCACAAATAACTATAGAGAGAGTTGCATCATTAGTCTAATGTAACCAAGAGAACAAAAAATAAGCAACAGAAGGAAAACGTTGTATGAAGAAGAAATAAAAGCATAGTGCTAGTAGGTGAGACGAGAGATACTTACATACATGTTCTGTACATCTGTGTAACACACATTACTCTTACTACTTAGCAAGTGATGTGGATAGTAAAGCACATCACTAATTATTTCCTTCTAAGCAGATGTTCATTACTGGTGCAAAGTAGCCAGTTTCTTGTCCTACTTTGTATAAAATAAAAGCAATTCATTGACAGCTCTAATTGAACAATTCCAAGTCCTACTCTGCCTATAAATTATGTACAAAAATTAATGCTAATTATGAGTTTAAAAGCATTTACATCATTGTTGTTGTTGTTGCTATTATTATTATTTGTTAGACGATATCAGAACAGCATTTTTTATCTTATTTCTAGTTTGATTTCGCGTAACATATTGCAAGGATATCTTCATCTTGGTCCTATGAAAACACTGAACAATAATCGGCCATAACAGTAAGTGTAAACAACCAAGTTGAATATACTATCATTATAACGTTTGTTAACAGTAATGTATGTAGAAATGTCTATTAATTTCCAACATTAAAGCGCGATCTGTAGTCTGTGAATGTTTTCTGCTAAAATATATTATATTTGAATACGAATTTTATTTTAAGGCACTTAGGCAACTTTGGTTCAGGTCGAATGGATGATGAATTGGTGGAATTAAGAAAGTGGGAGGAAAGAGAGAAACCCGAGAAAACCCACGCACGCGATGTTTGTCCACCACAAAACCCATATGGCATTAGCCGGGATTGAATCGACGACCCCATGTGCCAGAGGTGAGCGCTCTACCACTGAGCCAACGCAGTCCCCAAAATATCTTATAAATTTGATTATTGAAATATTACTATGCAACATTACACTTCATTTCGCTACATTAATATGCAACATTATGTTACATTTCGCAAGAGAATGTACCCCCGATTTCAGAATATTGCATATATATGTGATATATAAATCCAAATTTCAAAACTTTCTACGTAAATCCATGAAAATATTTATTTACTTGAGTAGGCCAATTACAAAACTTAGTACATCCACTCTAGCAAAGAAACCATTTTATTTTCTCTTCAAATAATATTTTGATAGAAATGTTTTATAGCTTTATCGAATATGATTCATGGTTTACTTTGTTATATTGTTTCTGTACAATATGTTTCACATGCTCTTTGAATGTATATATCAATCCAGAAAATCATAACCGAACACGTTTGGAAACTTCAGTCAGTATCCACGTTAACTTCTATGTTATTCTCCGCCAAAATAAAGTACAGATTCAACGGAACATTGAATTATCTGTTTTAAATATAAATATTACCTTCACCACTGATCACCACTGTGGGTTAGCACCTTATCATCATTGTCAATTTCACCAAAGAAAATATTGTAATATTCTCTAATTGGTTTACTTACACTATGATACCTTCTTATACCACTAGTGTTAATCATGGCTTTATCCCAAAGAAAGAATTTTGCCATGTGAATATGAAAACAGAAAACAATAACTAACGTATGAGAACATGAAAAAACAGTGAATGGGATATTTCTTTCTTTCAATAGAGAACAAGTCAATTACTAAAAAAGCAATATTTTAAAAACATTTTTAAAAGGTTTCCTAGTATCATAACCACCATTTAGAAGATATTTTTGTAAGTAATTCCACAACCCTGGAATAAAATAATATATATAAACTAGTAATTAATAAAAATGTTTACGACAATAAAATTTGCATCTAAAATATATGCTTAGCATTAGAAAAAGTAAATGCAGAAATACTTATCAAAAGAAGTCCAAAAATCTTTAAAATATTCTAAAGAAGTAGTATATCGTCGAATGGATCTATCCTCTTTTCACGGGTAACGGAACTTGCTATATAGATTACGGTCTCTCTAGATATCTATATCTACATATAAATCTATATTTATATCTATCTATCATCATCATTATTATATTCCGCCGATTTGTGTCCACTGCTGGATGAAGGCCTTCGCCTTTTCTTTCCACATATCTCGGTCTGCTGCTATCCTCATCCATGTACCTCCTGAGAAACGCTTGATTTCATCTACCAATCTTGCACTCGGACGTCGTCTCGGTCGTTTCTTTTCTCCCCTCTATCTAAATATATATTCCCTCTATCTAACTAATACTTTGGATTGTCACGTTAAGTTCGTTAAATCTGTGCAACCGATCTCACGAGTTTTAATAATCGAGTCTCTTGCTATGGAAACGGCGTTCAGAATAAAATTTTACTATCGCTAAGTTACTTTTCTGCCCTGGTCCAAGAAGGATATCGCAGAAAATTTGTTGCGAATTGCTTTTGCGCTGCCATATTACAACATTACTGTTGTAGCTGTATTAAAATAATAGTGCCGGTAGCAGTATAATAATAATAATAGTAGTTTAATAGTTTATTATTAAAGTGCTGAGAACAGCTGTACAGCAAAAATACAGCACTGAGTCAATACATAAAATAATAATCATAGAATATCACAATTATCATAATATTCTTGTATGAGAACAATTTACAATGATACATAGATTAAAAACAAATAGTCGAATAAATGCTTAAATATATAATAACGTGTGGTATATACATCTAAAATTGTGTGCAATAATAAGAGGACTTTAAAACACTCTGTGTTTAAAAGTGTGCCTTTTTTGCTGAAATACAATAGTCAGATCAAATTACATGATACCCTCCTCTGACGTACTATGTCTACAAGTTAAAAATTCAAGATCACATGAAATACTATATTGTAACGTTTCGTCATTACTTAAAAATACAAGATCACATGAAATACAATATTGTATCAAAACGATTAAAATACGATTCATCATTAGAATAGTAAATACTTGGACCTTAAATAATTAAAATGCATAATCGTAACAATTTCGTACAACGTCGTGATTATTTTAAAAGACGGATAAACATTTAACGATCAGATCTTTGCTTCATCAATATCTAGTTTGAATTAAATCATATTTAAAGTAATTAAAATGTGATGTTATTCTGTTTAAGATGGCATGATCCTTATTGGCTGTTATAATGATAATGATAATAATAATAATTATAAACAAAATACATGATCACCTTTAATATTTTTTCTGAATTTAATCTGGGCAATACTAAGTAATTCAGTTGAAAAGAATTAGGTAGTAATCTTTTAATCAAAATTATAGGAGTGGATAAAATGTCTAATTTGTTGTTTAGACTGGCATTTGTAGAACCCGTAAATGTTCGGTACTGCGTGACACTCATTGGCAAATCCTTAATACTTTTACATCTAACTCATTGTACACGAAGTTAGAGTTCAACTGTGGCCAAGATATTTGACCATGACAAATTAATTATGTAACTTTGAAAGAAAAAAAAAGCTAACAACAAGAATGAAGAATGTTTTGCATATCTTTCGCTTTCTGTGAACGATGAGCCAAGTTTAGTGATGAAACACGGAATAGCTGGCAGCCTTTAATTAAATTACCAAGCGTTATAGACATACTGATTGATAGGCTGAACCGTAACTTACGTTTGAGCGGTGCTGCCAAAAATAAGATGATTATAAAAACGATGATGTGTCTTGTAGAAACGTCGTCTCTCTTTATACATCTTCGGAAGATTCTGAAAATGTTTGACAGAATTCCGTAGCTTGAACAGGTTTTTCTCATTAAACGGTTCATTAAAATTCACAGATGAAGCAAAAAATTTGTGCGCCGTCCCCTTGTTTGGTCATGAATTTACACGTTACATGACTGCTGTGCTTTTAAATGTAACTTGACATATATTTATTGGAAAACTGGTTACTTTACGTAGTCGAACAGTTTAGACACCAGCAAATTATTAAACACTTGAACCATAGACATGTGTATTCGAAAGATAAGAAGTACAGAGGATTCCATGTACCGATCGGTACGTAAACATCACTTAACAACAGAACTGTTGACATCTAGAAGTCTCCGAAAACAAAGACGTAACGACATAAACAAACGAAAGACAAAACGACTAGTCTTTTAACAAAAGACG
Organism: Lepisma saccharinum; assembly: GCA_022664845.1. NCBI lineage: Eukaryota > Metazoa > Arthropoda > Insecta > Zygentoma > Lepismatidae > Lepisma > Lepisma saccharinum. Next base: position 36,144 of record JAGDQP010015275.1, on the reverse strand, counting down.
TTTGAACATAGCGCCTAATGAAACAACAAAGAAGCGAAATCCCGAACAATGTTGTAAATGTAATTATATTCAGGATTTCGAAAAGTACTGATTTGCTCATAGCAATGACAACCATTAAATTTGTTCATTCATGATAAAACTGAGTTAAAAGTACATCAGCAACGATATTTTTAACTGAAAAACAGCTTAAATGACCACCAGCTCAGAACTCTTGTTACTGGAAATGGCAAAACGAATCTATTCTAAATTTATCAAAAGAAAAAGACAGCTTTTACAAGGTTGCTTGTCTATACATATGTTGAAATCATTTACAATTATGAATGCTGTAGTTGCGAAATCCTACAAGAACACTCAAAATTTTGGATTCGAAGAGCAACAAAATAATGTTTATCTTTTTAAAAATAGTTTCTGTATACTTATAAAAATGATAACACATATTTCATTAACTGATTAAGAATTACATGCTATTGTTTAAACGTTTAAGGTTGAGATATTTGTATATATCTTTTTTAGCATTGAACAGTTAGTACAGTTGCTTCTTCTGGGGCCATAACTTATGAAAAAGAAATAACAGATTCTAGCTTTGTACTTGCAAAGTATTCTTTTATGACAGACAAAAGCGAAATAATAAATAGTTTGGCCAAGTAGAAGAGAGCTCATAATCCTGTTTATTACATAGTAAGGTAGCTAGTGCTTCTTAGGAGATGGAGACTAATATAATTGATGTATGAAACTGGGCATCTTATCTCTTTACCAGCCAGAAAATTTAGAATACCTTGAAGGCTGCATTAACACTCCACGTAGGGATTGAAAGCGTTGATTTAATAAGTTCAATACCTACAATTGACGAGTCTTAAAATTTCTAAACAAACCAAAATCTCAACAGGCCAATGTAAAGCCACTGTGTAGCCTTCTTTTTATTTAATAGCTCTTAAAGTTACCATAAAGCCAGCAATCATGGCTAAAAGGGGTGGATAAACTAAAGTAAGATATTTTCGATTGCAGGTAGTATGCGTAGTATATGTTTTGTAAAAACGCGGAAGTATATATTTCACTGCATCTGCAATAATGATTATGATTGGCTTAGCTTCGTTTTTCCTCCTTAACATCACCTCTTGTTTTAGTATTCAACTGACTAGACGCAACATTTAGTGTTTCTAATAGCAGTTTAACTTTCATTGCTTCAAGCCATCAGTGTAGCATTAGTTCACAACAAAAAGTAACTTTTCAAGAGAGATGGCTGATCACAACCACAAAAGATGGCACACGATACACTTCCACACGTGTATCGTGTCTTGCCAACTGAGAATAGCAAGATTTTTCCCGCTGGCGAATAAAGAAGCTACACAGACTAGAAGAAAAAACAACATCGTTAAATAACCAAATTCTGAGCTTTGTACGTTATTATTATGTAGTTAATTATTCATTGTTATAGTTGCTGTGCACGTGCTTTTGGTACTTTAATTATGTCGTAAAATATACAAAGCAAAGCGGCATTAAAACTCGCGTGCACAAACGCCACAAAGAGTTAAAATATCGAACGTGTTGTATTGATTTACAAAAGTAGATTAAACTTATTTTGAACATGGATTGTTTTCTCAGGAGAGCTTTGTTCATCATGAAAACGTACAAGACAAAAATGTTTCTCTCCGATTAACAAAAATGTTAAAAATAGGTTATAATCATAGCTCGATTTCCTTTAAAAATAATGATTGAACGTATTTAATTTCTAGCAATTAAAACACTGGCGAGTAAGGGTTTGAAGTTCGATTCTGTACTAAACTAATGCACCACCAAAATACCGAACTATGTCTTCTTATACAAACATCAAGATATGCGCTTTAATTATTATCACATCTAATGTAGGAACATTTTATTTGTTGCCAAATACGTAGGGCCTACATAGAAGTCCACTTTATGAGTCTAGATTGCTTTTCATTGCCTACAGTCTTGCTTATCTAATTTAATGTCTTTGCGACAAACGAATGAGTCACATAGAAATCAGTATTTACAACAAAGCTAATTTGTCCATATGGAGCAACGAATGTTTTAGTCCGCATTACTTATTCTCTTTTCACGCGTAGCCGTTTGTTATTAAGCTACGTATTTTTATGTGGACCAGTCTAGTACCTTTGGACTTCGGCCCGTCACGATTCGCCCTTAGCTGTTAAAATCCGCACCCATGCCCCTGCCGGGACTCGAACCCGATACCTTCAGCTCACTACCGTAGGAGATGTTTTAAGTAATACTGATTATTATTTTTAAGTATATAGCAGCTTTTATTGCGTCGTAATATTGTACTTTCGTACATTTCTAATGGAGGTTTGAGCATATCGTACAATTAAAGTCAAAAAATTCTAAGATTGGGTGTTTTTAGCACATACCTGGTACCACTTCCCTGTTATGCACATCAATTTTCGAAGTAATGCGTTGGGCGCAAAAAGCACTTTAGGAACTAAACATTTTTTTTTCAGCTCGCTTACTCTTTTACGTTTTGAGATATTCAGATTTCCGTACATAGCTACGCAAAACGTCATCCGTCATGTTGGAAATATGGCAGACCGAGAGAATTAAGCGCAGACCATTTTTAGAAGTGGTTTTCATATTCTTAGGTATGTAGAAACCCACGCATGAAACATGCATATTTTTTTTCTAAAATAGCGATACAACATTTTTCTAATCGGATGATTTGTCATTGAATAGCCAAGTCAAGTCCTCCATTGTATATACCGTACAAGTACAATGCAAATGGGACTAAAAGAAATTATGAAATACCTAAGTTAAAATGACTAACGTGAATAGGATCCAAATATTTAATAATTAATATAGTTGCACAGTACAATTAGAAGATCCATTAAAAAATGCACAAAGTTTTAGAGACCACCACAAATAAAATTTATTCTTGTCTAAAAAATACACTACATTCCCAGCAACTGGTCATATCAATGACAGCTCGGTGGTATATCAAGAACAGAAAACTGAGATCAAAATATTGATTTCCAGTCACCAAAATCGCTAATTCCTCTGGGTATTTAAAAATTGTTTTCGCATACAAGGTTATTGTGTAATGAGAAGTACATTTCTAATAGTTGCATTTAATTTATTTCCTCCCTTCTACCTTTCACTAATTTGGAGAGCAAGAGGAAATATCCACATTATCATTCTTTATTCTGGATATGTTAACATAATCCATCCCTTGTAGTGAAGTGATTATTATTAGAAATTTGGGAACGGTACGAGGTAGGAGGCAGGGCTGAAGTCTGCTGATGGAAATTCTGAATAAAGTTTACCAGGATTTTCCTAAGTGTAAAGTTACTTATGGAGTAGTTTAAAACTATTTTATTTCAAAATTAGACCTTCTCGCAGACAAGTACTTCGTGCAAGAAGGTTTCATGCGTGTTATTGATTTTAATAAGTCTTAAGGCATGGACGAAAACAAACTCTCGGATATTTTAAATTTGTTTAAACCTTTCAACACATCCAGATCTCCGTTATAGCGAAGACAAAAGTCACACACCCTTATTTCAAAGAAATTTGAATGACTACAAACTAAGATTAGTCAATGAATAACGCAAATTAAATTCAACCTACAAACTGAGTTGAACTTCTAGTGGTAAAAGAACTCTTACCATGTTACTTCGATTTCTCTTCGTTTTCCCCCTAAATAGTTGTTATATCCAAAAGACTTGATGAGGATGGTCAACGTAAAAGAAACATACAGTACACCTAAATTAATATTTATATTAGAGTCACGTATTATACACAGCTGCGTACTAAGTATAAAATGAGTTACTTATGTTTGTTGTATCACATGTCCATTCAACTCACATAATCGTTCTCATGTTAAGTGAATTATAGGTAGAAATGTGGAAGCCTATTCTAGATATGCTCTTTTCTACATAAACTGTTCTTCATAAATTATTAGGTAAATTAGAAAGCGCTCAGATTTTTTCTTTACTACTGTAACAGTAAAACAGAGCAAGATACCTAAACGTTAACTGCATCAGCTCGTGTGAACCGAAGGTTAAAATCAACTAGTGAATTGTGCTGAATTGATATATTTTCTCTATCTGTCAAATCTTTGTGTTTTATCACGGTCATTGCGCTCTCTAATTTCTGTACTCCTCTTCAAATATGTAGAGGTACTCTTAATTATATCACACGTAGTTGTAGTCAATATTCAATCAAACTTTGAAACGATTCAAATTTTATCAACAACAAACTTTCAATAAATTAAGTGGAAACCAATATGAGAAATTTATGCCAAAACGATTTCGAACACATTTCTAAACCTAACGTTTTAGAAAGCTTATGAGCATTAAAATTTAGGGAAGGGAGACGTCTTGTTTTCTGGTTGAATTGCAACATGTTTTATAAGTTTCAGGAATAGCATTCAATGTAGAAATATCGCACCACGCCAATGTCGATCTATGTTCAGCAGAACGGCCAAACATTATCGATATCTGCGTTATTGTCCTAGTATTGGCCCAATACCAGTCCGATATCCTTGTGCTGCTAGGGTAGTCTATAAAATAAGGAGCGCTGCAGTATGATTAACCTAGACGTAGGACAATGAAACAGGTTGTTATTTCTGGTTTTCCGTAAAAGAGCACAGAAATACAATTTAGATATTAAGTCTCCAGTTTTGTCCTTCCCGTTAAATATTTTCTATAAGTATCATATAAATTCTGCCAGCTTTCGACGAGGAAAGGAAACGTGGAAACCAAGAACGGATAAATATTCGGGTTTACTTTAGCTACGTACCGATAGTATTATTATTTTTTTCTTTTGATTATAACAAAAGGAAAGTTTACAACAGGGTCTGTATTAGATAGATTGGAAATAAATTTCCAAATTGGGGAGTAGTATTCAATTCTAAGGGAGGTGAAGATTTTGTAGAATGTACTCAATGAATGAAGGTTCTAAATTTCAGTAAATCTATAAAGAAGACTAAATAAACGAATAGAACTATCAGTTACAGAGATCACGTAATCAACAAATCAAATCTTTCGTCAAATACAACTCAAATTAAGGAAAGGTTACCAGCCAAATTAAGGATGATTAGAAATGAACGCGGAGATCTTCAAGCTGATCCGATTAAAATTATCGATATGTGGAAAAATTATTTCGACGAACTTTTTAATGTACACACCGCAGAAACAAGAGAGGAATTTAAAATCTATATAGCAGAACATTGGATACCCGAACCTAGCGAGATCGAGGTCGAAATGTCGGTAAAGAAATTGAAAATTTTCAAACCACCAGGAATAGACAATATTCCAGGGGAATTAATTAAAGCGGGAGAAATGGCACTAATCAAGAAGGGTACATAAATTGATAAGTGCAATATAGAGAAAAAAGGAACTTCCAAAGAAATGGAAAACCTCAATGAAAGTTCCGGTTTATAAAAAAGGCGATAACTCTGACTGTAATAATTACCGAGGAACTCATTACTCCCAACATGTTACAAAGTACTGAGTAATATCCTGCTAATTTGCCTAAACGTATACATAGATAAAATAATTTGAGTTCACCAATGTGAACTTAGAAGAAAAAGATCGACGTTGGACCAGGTTTTCACCTTGAGATAAATCCTAGGGAAGAGAGGGGACTCTTCACCAGTAAGTCACTGATTTTAAGAAAGCATATGACTGTATCAAAAGGGAAAGAAACTATACAATACCCTGGTACAATTTGGAATTCCGAAAAAACTCGTCCACTCAGCGACCCCATACGTCAGATAGTTTCTAGATTCTCAATGGATTGTAACAAGGTATTCATACCTTGTCAACATTACTGTTTACTTTTCGTTAGAACATGCGATTCAGAAAATAAAATAAAAAAGGTCAAAAAGGGACTAACATTGAATGGTTTGAATCAAGTGTTCGTATACGCGGATGGTGTAAATTTAATAGGAGACGATATAGATACAATAGAAAGTAACACCGATGTCTTAATAGAAGCATGGGATGAGATAGGTCTTCAGGTAAACATAGAGAAAATAAAATACATTATAACAAGTCGAATCACTGGGAATAAAAAATAGATACATAACAATTAAGAATGAGAACATAAAGAAAGTAAACAAACTTAAATACTTGGGAGCACATGTAACAAGCAAATACGAGGACACCGTAGAAATGAAAAGTCACTTAATATCGGGCAACGCATGTTTCTGTTCAGTCCAGAATCCCCCAGCCTAGCCATTAATATAAAAAAATGAAATTGAAACTATACAGAACGGTTATTCTGCCGGTAATACTTCACAGTTGCGAAAGTTGGAGTATGACCCTAGCAGATGAACATAAATTACGAGTGTTTGAAAATAAGGTCTTGAGAAAGATATATGGAGCGAGGTGACTGAGGAATGGACCGCATAATGAAGAACTTCACGGACTTTACGATTCACCCGATGTTGTTTAAATAATAATAATAATAATACTGCGACGACTAATGTGGGCAGGCCATGTAGCTCGGATGAGTGAAAAACAAAGATTTTATTCTGTGCTGGTTTGAAAGCCGGATGGAAAGAGACCGTTGGGAAAACTGAGACGACTTTGGGAGGACAATATTAGAAGGTATCTTCGAGAAGTAGGTGTTTGTTATGAAAACTGGCTTGATCTTGCTCAGGATAGAATGCTATGGAGAACGTTAGTTACTGCGGCGATAAATTGCGAGTTCTGTAAGCCATAGGGTCACAAGTATTTATCTGTTCTTAAACACTTTTTTTTAACCGAACAACAGTTCGTACACATGAACTTTATTTTTAGCATGTTCAGTTTTATTGGTTTTAGTTTTCACTGAAAGTGGACAGTCTTTCAGAATTTTATCTTTTAATCACCCTTCAACAAATATTAAACAATTTTCAAATTAATAATAATGAAAAAGAAAAAAATGGACTAGTTTCGTAATTTTTGACAGGAACAGTTCACGATATACACTTGGCATACAATAAATTGTGGGGATTGTTTAGAGAACTGTAATGGTGTTCTTTTACATCGACAGTAAAAACAATTATGACGTGTTTAACAGTCGCATACCAAACGGGAAGAAAGTGGGGGAGGCCCGAGCCGGACCCCAGCTTGGATTTTTGTTAATAATTTCTGTGCCTTTTGGGAGTTCTGATTTGAAATCCTTTGGCTTTTATAATGCATCTTTCCCGGACATAGCGCAATAAAAATTTATCCCTCTGTCAACAAATAAGAGGACAAAAACAATTTTACTCCTCTACTCATGAATTCCGTAGCACATATTTTTGCTTTGCCATAAAGTCCTTTTGTTTTCTTATTTATTGAGGTTTCCACTAGATGGCAGAGCTGCTCCAAACTCGCAGCGATAAAATATATTTTTGTGATTAGAAATTATAACGTGGTGTTTGTAGCTTGTTCCGTTTTAAAATTCACAAATTTTGTTACTTTTCTTTATTTTAAGGCTAATAATAATAATCAAAACTTTGGGGTCCGCTATGCTCCCCCCTTCTTCTCGCTCTTTGGTGTATTTCTGTAGAAATTCAGAGTTGGTATGCGACTATTAATATTTCTAGGTTGGTTCGGGAACAAATCGAAGCTTTTTCTTAGCAGATTTCTTAATACATTGCCAAAAGAGAGCATATTCCTTTGAGGGGGCACGGGCCTCCCAGCTCCCTCGGTGTTTTTCGGTACAAATTGGGAATCGATATGTGACTATTAATATTTCTAGATTGGTTCGAAGAAATGAAGCTTATTCTTTAAAAAATGCTTGATACAATGCAAAGATAGAGCATATTCCTTTGAGAGGGCATTCGCACCCCGCGGCCCCTGTCTGAATACGCCACTGAAAGGGAACTTAAAATATGTATTTGGACCCTATGTTCTTCTAGGATGTTCAGCTACACTTATCACGGAAGGTGATTTACTTGTAGGGCTAATTACAATAATCACCGACTTGGAGTCCGGACCGGACCCACCCCCTCTTCCATCTTTGGTATTTATTGGTGCAAATTTAGCATTGGTATGCGACTGTTAAGAATGTTTTCAGTTCTGATTTATACTTCCTTCATTTATTAAAAAAATAATACTTTCTAACTCTTATTTTAAAGCTTTTGTGTAGGCTATAATCCTAATAATATCCACGTCCACGAAGATTAATTCGAATAGGGAGGGGAAGCCCTTCAAAAATTCAGCAGGAATTTTTTTTTTTTATGCATTGAGCTGAATCTGTGCTACTTCAATAGTTTTCATTATTTTCTTTTACTATCTTTTCCTTTTATTAGTAATGATCTACATCATCTCCCGGAAACAAAATCTGCTGCTTCTTCTGTGTCATTAAAAGTCCTTCACATTTACTCCACCTAATGGTTATTTAAATTCGTCATTTCTGAAAACATCATTATAAACAAGTTTTTGTTTTGAGTAAATAAAGTACAAGTTTTCCTTAAATATCTTTCCATTGACTTGCATTACAGACTGTTTTGCATTCAAGAACAGGCCTCAGACGTTCAAGGTTCCCTCGTGCCTTCTCTGTGTTAATAAAAAAGAAGAGGAAAAGATGTAAAAACACAGGAATACCAGAGCAAACGAGCACGTGGGTGGTGGGAGAACGATGGACGACAACCAAATCAGAGGTCAAACATAAAACAGAAACAAAGGCACTCCATTTTCCTTTCGTCCTCTCCGCCCGGCTAACATTACGATGAGTTCTTCAAGGCAATCATTAAACGTTCAACATCCGTTTTATGGATATTAGAAGGTCTCTTGTTTCTTTCACTTCATTTACCATGAACATTTTTCGTACGTATTCATTTTTTTTCCGCATACCAAGAACATGAAACCAACCCATTGTGTCTAATAACATCATTAATGTCGAAGAAAACAAAACAAATCTTTTAAGGACCATTCGTCATTAATTTACATTATCGACCTTCTGGTTTACGTGTTTCTTTCGATTACATCGCCTCTCGTGGTCTCTTCTATTCCTCATCGTCTGTATTAGAAGAGTGTTAAAATCAAGTTCATCAAACTGAACCTCATAAATCTTCGGAAGTCTATTATTTTCATTTGTTCAATCTATAGATCAATCTTTTATGACATTGATGCGATAATAGACCGCAACACAATTGATCCGACTAGGAAAATTTGGGAAATCCCCACCTAGGATCATTCAACTGCCCAGCTACAAAACTATATCGGCTTAATAATACTGGACGACATTCTTATGGCCGATAGTTTTCTTCTAATGCTTTCTTCGATTGGGTTAAAGTTTCTAAATAATAGTACTTTCACGGGCTTTATATGAACTGAGAGAGAAAGGTAGAAATTATACGTTGCAACACCAGATGAATAGTATGCATGAGGTCAAGCTTTTTTTTAGATGAAAGAATCATCAAACTTTACACGGCGAGGACAATTCTTGTCATGGTGAACGCTCCAATTTCGAAGAGCTTACTGGAGAATAGGGAGTTGCCTACATTGTATCCGTTATATGTGTACCTTGTAATACGAATGTATAAGAAGTCATAAAACTAGCAAGAGCATTCGTGTAAGAAAAATCAGCGTCACGTTCTGAGGTATAGAACACAATGAACCATCTCTGGTGTTAAGTAAAAAAGGGGATTACTCATTACAGATGAAATATAAAATGAAATATACTTGCTATCTAACTCAAAGTTGCCTGAAGGCCATAAATAAAGTTTAAGACCTGAGTAAATGCATGTATTTTTTAAAAATGAATTGTTGAAAGAGGGTATATAATTGCAACCGTTTAACTAGTTCTTAATGATAATTCTTCATTTACAATTACATTCCGATGTGTTTTGAAACTTCTGTACTTTAAGCCTGTAATTATCACCTGATGCTGATGTTTTAATCAAGTGTTCACGAAATTTAAGTATAGATTAAAACACTTGAAACAATATTGTAATGATGTATTACGAAAACAAGGGAAGCAGTTGCATATTGTATTTTTGTCAGTGGTCCTGGAGATGGAAGTAAATGTTTATGAGAATATCTCTACTCTTCATTGACTCTTGTTTGTCGGTCATAATTCAAACCGGTCGGTCGGTCGGTTTGTCAAAGATAATTATTTGATTTAGTGCCACTTAATTCTACTGAAGTAAATACGCTCAGAATTCTGTCTATCTGACATGTATGGAAGGGTTAATAACTGTGCTTGGCTTTAAAATTTCGATGTAATATGTTCAACATGGAAAACGACAGTCTTACAAAATGAGCTTAAAAAACCTGTGCGCCATGTTAAGCGTGCTATTTTGCAAAGGATTGCAGCACTTAGTCCTTTCCTAGCCTCAGCCTAAGATACCTAAAGGTGATAAATAAATTGAAAGAAACACTCGCTAGGTGCCAGAGTCCGATTTTGATGAAAATTTGTATGTAGATACAGTGCCTAGGTAAACCTTCACAGCCAATATTATAGGTGCTGCCGTCAACAAAAAACAACAGGAGAACCCGAGAAAGTTGGAACGTAGAGAGCAAGTAAATCGAATACAAAGGACGGTAAACGCCTTTTTTATAAACTGCTACGTATATTGAAAGCCAATGACCATTAATAGATACTGGATATATGGTAGATGGTATGACGACAATGTTGTCATCTTGAAAGTGGCCTTCTTGATTATGCTTAAAAAAATTTAAATAGTGAGTCATGCGATATATCAGTCTGTGCTGGAATGTTCCAAGACACCCAATGATGAAGTTAGTTTTGGCATAGTCCTGTACGACAAAATGACACATGAAATTGACCTGGAGAATGTGTGAGCCGAATAATGAAAAATATTTTTTTGTTGAAACAGTTAAAGGAACGAAATGCTGTTAAATATAGAAATGGTTTCTCTCAGAATATCAGTTGAAGTTATCGTTCCGACTCACTACTACAAAACTGAAAATAAGCAGTCAGTGACCTTTTATGAATATATTGTTTTATCTGTATTTTAAGTATTGCTAGTCAATGTTATAGACTATTTTCATTTATATACGGTATAATAATTTGAATAAATGTATGAGAGCATAAATATTGCTCAATATTTACTTCATAAAGTTTAAACTTTGCGCTTATTCATTTGAATGTGTTTCAGTTTTCTTTGAAATAAGTTCGACGCTTTCTTTCTTAAACTTTTACATTACAACTATCCATAAAGATCATTTAAGTTATTTCTAGGAAACTATTTAATATTCCGCAACCAAGAAATCTCGTTTGCTTATTGAGAGAAAACTACCAAGGAATTTGAACTAGCCACTTGCAACCGAACAAAACAATGTTGCCCAGTTGAAAAGGAAAGTTCGATGCCAACGTAAATAATTCAACTTGTCTGATGTCAAAGTGTCTTATTTTCGATTGGGTTACTCCCATTAGTGAGCATAATATTAAAGAAGGCATTTCAGTTTGATATAGATAAAAGGAACTGTTAACTTACATCTCAATCTCGGCGCTTTGTGGCTCAAATTCAAGAAAGACTTTCAGAGATAAAATGTAACTGCATCACTGACAAAATGTCAGTGAAACAGAAATACAGATGTCTGAAAGCTGTCATGTTATGTAAGTCGCCTACCTTTTATATCACGATTTCAAAGAGGAAAAAGAGGGTTAAAATTATCTGACACATCACAGCTGAAAACTTTTATTTCGAGCACGATGTTGCAAATCAGCTTTTGTTACAAGTAATCCACAATGTACCTGCTAGCAGCATTGACAACTTAGGGTTTTACGTTTCAATGAATGATCTACTTAGAAGACAGAAGCCTCTTTCTTTTGGATAGCCAACGTCACATAATAAACAATCGTAAGTTATTTCCACCTTAATAAGACTTTATTTTAAAACAAGATTAACTCTATTAATACTTTCCTCATGTAATTTAACTTCACGCTTTTCAAATTAATCATACTAC
>JAGDQP010015275.1:4429-19268 GCA_022664845.1 Lepisma saccharinum | reverse complement strand
TGTTGCTGTAAACTCAACCGTTGGGGAGTTAGTTAATCAGCGATTTTTGAATTAAAGTCGGAAAGCTTTGAAGAAAATATAGATGGCGTCGTATTTCAAGATGGCGGATCCGAAAATTGGGCATCTCTCTACAAATTCATTGTATTGAGTGTATAGGAAAACTATTCAAAATGAGTCGCTTTAATCCAATCTCTCACGATTTTTTCGCTAAACCACTACACTATTATTCTTGGATTTGTCGTAGTTCGGTATGAGAAATTCTGATGATTTGTTCATGGAAAAATGATACAGTTATATTTACTTATTACTTTTAAATGTGCATTTGTTGGAGTTTGTTTATGTTTATGCCAGACTCGGTCGAAAGTTTTCTGAGCATCTAAAATACACCAATTGTGTTGTGTAACCAAAATTGTTGAAATTCAAATTGATATTTTCAACTAACACACTGGGAGGATGTGTCATGTCTGAGTATAAATCAGAATGTGAGGGTAAGCTGTCTCGCAAATATCGATGTAGGTCGGTATTAATATATACCACCATTAAAAATTTTCTCAAAAACTTCACTTGGTTCCACTTGGTTTCATATAATTTCGCGGCGATGGCTTTATAGTCAATATGTAGCAATTATTATTTAAATGTAATGATATTTATCTGGAAGCCTTGTAACCACATTTTAATTAATATTTGTGTTTTCATGCTGTCAGCGCAGTGCATTTTCAAGAAATATATGTAAACTATATTAATACAAACTATTTATTATGTACTGTCGCCAGCTTCATTTTAAGTTCTCTTACATATTTCTTTCAATTACTGATAAAGAGCTTTTTACTTCCTATTGTATCTGCATACGCATATCTTTAACAAAATATTCCCATCCACGCAGCCTTTCTTAAGTCCTTAAGTCTGTATCTATTGCACATACAGATGCCGCTGTCTGAATATCTTCCTTGCATTCTATATATACTCAAAATGTTCATATCAGGGTAAACTAAGTCTTCGTCTCAAAGTCTGGAAAATCCTACTCTACCCAGTTTCGAAATATTTCCTGTTTCCTTTGGCCATCATAACAAATTAAACTATTTGTAGCCAATAAATATATTCGAAGTATAGAGCATTTAAATTTTCCCTGGATGTGTACAAATAGCAAGTTATCTGACCATAAAGATCCTCAGTCTAGACACAGAAAACGATATATTCAAATGTAAGACGCGTGGGCCTCAAAATTGCAACCTTTGACTGACACAAGTGTGATACTGAGCACTGATAATAAGCTGAAATGCTAAACTTTGTAGTGGCTAGGAAAATATAACTTACCCAAATTTGGACAAATTTATTACGACGATTATTTACAATGTTTGCACTACAATAGAAAACAAAGCATCAATAATGAAAGAGTTGTGCTCCTGAAGTTGACATAACTAACTTATAAAAATAGGAACTCAATTGGATCATGCTAAACATATAAAATATATCTCTTTTTCTACGCAGAATGTCCATAATTTTAGAGACGTCTTAGTCAAAGGGCGTGACACACCAAGTATGGCAATTATGAAATTAAAATTCTGCAGAAGTTGGATTGAAATGTTTATGAAGCTCTGATCCTAATCAGAGCAAAATTAAAAAAGGCCAGGCGGAGAACCCTTATTCACTTGACATGAAATGACCCATATAACTAATCAAAAGGAACTTTCACAATTCACATTGTGTTAAGTATTTCAACAATAAATATCTTTGTTTGGAATCAATTACAAATGCAACTTAATGATTGTATCGAAACAGGTTTAGGGCATATGGTCTCGGAACAGCCCTCAATGTGTTATTAATTTTGCACGATGAAAATGTTACATATTATTGACATACTGCCTTTGGTGTGGTGACCAAATTTTAAGAAGGGGAAATCGGGGACACTTCGTGCCAGCGGATGGTGTAAGTTTACATTTTGTAAAAACGGACATTCGATAAGATCAACAAATGATGGTGAATATGTTGCTTGTGAAGCCCAGGAACAATTTACCGATTTCAAATGGTTGTGAAATCTATAGATCATAAGTATGCTTTTACGTAAAATATGAATAAGAGACAGGATGAAAATTACAACTGAGATGTAAAAGCAGCAATGAGGATGTTATCCAGGAATAGGTCTATTTTCTAGTTCTTTTTAATGTTTTGTATCATCTCAGAGCTTAGTTTAATAACGCATTGCTGTGAAAGTTTTACATTTGAACGTTTGAAAATGATACTTGAAATAAAGCAAGAACAGTAGTAAACATAATAAATAAAGGGAATTAGCGCCAAAAGAGCTGATAAATGAAACTCTGTGTTTAATTGCTTGCTTTAAGTTGGTATTGGTATAATGTGTTTATTCATTCATGTTCACTAGCTGAAGCTGGTTTGGCTCCAGTGAACCAGTGATTTAGGAGGCTTCTATAACAGAAACTTTTGGTCCTGTGCTTAGTAGGTAACAAGCTCATTTAGGACGTAAGCTTCTGAGCATAATAATTCAAGTATTGGGTTCTATACGAGCACACATTAAACACACATAAATGCGTTATAGTTAATGTATGTTCATATATCATTAACTATATACGCTTACTTATTAAATAAATATGTAATTATGCCTAATGAACTGAGGCGGAAAATCATGTACGTGTTCCAGAACACCAGATTACAAGATATAAGAAAATCACATAAGGCGGTTGGAAACAGGTGACCAATTGAAGGCCCTGAAAATTATTTGCCGAGATTCCAGGACATAAGAAGGAAACATATTACAATCTGGATATACGGAACGTTTGGTCACCCGAGCCATATGTATTGATATTTAGATAATTAATAAAACATGGGCAGGAAAGATAAAAAACGAGATTTGAGTTCTTTAACTAAAAATTGCCTCTTCTCTGAACTCTTTAGAACAGTATCCATATTTCTACAACCTGCTAAGTTTCGCCCCACTTCCAGTATGCTGACGAAACCCAATGGAAAAGAACAACACCTCGGCGGCAGAGTCCTAGAGAACATTCGTATTATCATGATTATTTGTTAATAATGACATCATTAGTTTCTGCAGTCGGGTGCAAAATCCTGGTACCAATGGGAATTCCTATCAACTGTGTTGGTAGGATGACAAAAATGAAGAAGAGTAGGGCAAGGTCTTCTTGTATGGCAGACGGGCGGTGAAAGTGAACTCCAAGACAAGAACCACGTGACTCCATTGTTCTCTTCACTCTTATACAGGATCTGATTTATTCTGTCAGGGTGGAAACTTTATTAATAATGAAGAGAAGAAGAATATTTTTTTCTTCTGCTCTCACCACCTCATGATGCTTTTGCATGGAGGAGAATATGGAGCCTCTCTCTCCTTCTCTGAGTGTCTGCTTTGGTATGTGGTCGGGGCAGCGTTCGCATGACATAACCCGTTATCGAAAGAAGAATAAAAAAAAGGGAATGCGCGATGTGGTTTGAAGGCTTATTGACCTTTTGACTCTCGTCACTGCTTCATTATCCTGCTTTCGTAAAATGGAGTTTGAATTCAAAAAATGAGAGACAGATAGCTACTTCAGCTTTGAGAGGCTTTAATAATAGAAATACGATTAGTTTGCTCCCAATAGAAGAGGTATTTCCAACTGAGTAAATATCAAATGATCAATAGATTATTATACTAGTTATTATGTATTATATTCAGTTCATGATATCTACCTTTCTCTCAGGTACACACATACCTGCATCGTTCAATGCAATGATATTAAAATATCGAAGGAGGGACGTGTTAACAGGAAAGTGAAATTATATGTCCTGTGATATGACAAGAGAAAGGAACATTGATTGCCATAGCACATGCTTTCATGTTCTTATATAAAAAAACAAACTGCTTTTAATGAATGTAATTATTCATTCAATGAAGATGAATATGCCTTTGAGTTTACAAACATGTTAACCCTTAAAGAAAAGATGTTCGATTCTGTTTTGTTCTTCGAGCGAAGAGACAGAGACCGACGAATAAGACTTGTTATTCATTCAAGTGGTGGAGCAACGAAGTGTCAATCCCGATTTCTGATTGCTTACTTGATTGATTGACTGAATTGTTATTACCATCTTAAACGAGCTGTTAATCCTCTAAGAATGGAACCTACATTTCTTTTATAAAGTTGCCTCCTACAACTCCGTGCAATAGACTCCGGCGGGAACCTAATTTTTGAAGAAAATAAGAGTGATATGTTAATTTAAGAAAATTATATCAATAAATAATGCTATTTCAGTTAATTCTCAAATTTGTAATTGATTTCTTTCTCGTCTGCTAAATAAAATGAGAATTAACTGAAACAGGTGACCAATATTTGAATGACGTTTAGAAAAGTTGTTAGTAACAAGGCTTTAAGTGTCTGGAAAATAATTTTGACGTGAACTTGATATGTTTCCGTGTTAACTGTCTACTTTTCTAGAAAATATTGATCTCTTTAAACATCAGTGTCTTAAAAAGTAAGAAAGATAAAAGTCGTGTGAACTTTCGTTGTAAATAAAATAGGTCTCGTGAATATCGTGTAGAAATAAATTCTTTTAAAAACTTGCTTTTTTGTTTTCAAAACTGTACAAGAGTGGTTCTCTCCAGAAGGATTTTTCGGCGTTATGAATGTTTAAAATTATGCTTAATGTTAAAGATTAGCGAGTGTAATATTTGAAATATGACAGAAAGGATATTCAAGGCCACGTTCCATATCGAACCCTGAATATGTTGCCCTAACCCTCTACGATTTGAATGGATTTGTGGAGTTTTTAGGAGCGTTGAGGAATACAGTTTCAATAAATGTCGTGTACTCTTGGTTCTGAAGATACATTGACGCAAATTTGAAATATTCGTAGAAACCATTGAAATTCCGTTCTTTCGAAGACGAATAAAGTTAATGAACCACGTAAGCTTTCTTTGTAAATAAACTATTACAAGCAGGTATTACACATGGCCAATTTTCGAAAAAGAAATAGTTTGATTTTCTTCGAAGATTTGAAAATGTCCCTGTGTAGCAGTTAAATTAATTTGACGTTTTGATGACATTGAGAATATAAGCTAATATTTTGTGTGTGTTAAAGTTTCGCGAAGTAAATATTTCTAATAATAAAAGAATACGTCCTTAAAATACCTATATTAATTCGCAAAGTATAAATTAATTAAAGCTAATTTCAAACCACATTGTTATCCTTATTTAAGATATTGCCCGCTCCAAACTTGAGCGCACAGTTAACATTAACTTATACTTTCAAAATGTCATCAGACCTTTGAATGAATTTTACCGCCATATTGTGAAGCTCTCACAAAGTAATTTTTAAAAAAATCCAAATTTACCTTTTCTAGATTTTCTCGTGTTATTTACGTAAGTTAGTTCATATAGAATGGAATTTTATTGAGTTCTTTATCAATGCTAATTTGAAAGATATCGGTTTGTCAAAATAGCAGTTTTCAAGAAATGCCGCATTTTTTAGCCACAATATTTCAGGAACCAAAAGACTACGACGAAAATATTTCGCAACTCCTTCTCACATTTCCTTGCTGAGAACCCCACAAAATTTTGTTTAAATTTGAAAGAGTTAGGGTAACATGCTCGTGATTTGACCTGGGATGGCTTCATCCTGGATAAATAGAGACTCAAACAACTTTTTCTTCTTTGTTTGAAACATTAACTCCACCAAACTTTAACACACACTAAACATCATCCTATACTCGTATAGCGTCAAACACCAAAGATAATTTAGCACTGTATAGCAAAACTATTTTCGAAAACTCTCAAATATTTTCTTGTTTCAATCGAGTAAAGAGGGTGCGCTGGGAAGCCATGTGATATCGATAGTAACAAAATTGGGTCTTCTCCCCCAATTGTTTCCCTTTCACAGAAATTGGATTAAGAGTCGCATACCAAAGGGGAAGGGGGCGAACCGAACCCCAGCTAGGTCATTTGTTAATAACTTGTAGCTTTTTCAGTTATGAGTTAAAATTTTCTGTCATTTAAAATATGCCTTTTCGGAGTCCCATAAACACTTCTCTCCTCACCAAATGGGAGGGCAACAAATATATTTATAGTTTATATTACATGCACTTGAATTCCTTAGAATGAACATGAGATTTTTCATAAACGTGTAATTTATTTTGTTCTTGTTTACTCAGATTTCCACTAGATGACAGAAAATTAATATATTTAGTAAATTGTCCTGTGAAATTATATATGAAATTTGTCAACATGGTAACATATCTTAGAAAATAAAGTAGTTTAAATTCACTCAACAGAATATTTGTTATTTTACTATTTTATTTGAACTGTTCTTTATGTAACAAGTTCATCTCCTCCAGACACACGGTCAAGGAAGATACTATTGTCATTAGGATGTGTCGAAACGTCATCTGCAATAAATACACACCAATCTTGTCAAAAAGCTGACAACACGATTCAAGGCAAACGGAAATTTTATACAGGAATCTTCTTATTCTGTCACTACATCAACCTTAATACTAAATTTGGTTAAAAAATATATTGTTGGCATTACAAGAAATAAAATAGGGAACTCAGAAACCCACTACTCTTTGAAAAATTAATCACAGAAAAAATGCCGGAGATAGAGATGACGAGATCCTAATCTAACAAGCTTTCTTCTGACAAACGGCATTACGACTGGACGTACAAGGTACAAAGTTGAAGAATGAAGATCTGATCCTCGTCCTTTTCCATGTTCTAACTGTTTGCATCTGTTTCTGTTAAATCAATACAAAATTCTGAAAAAACTTATTAAGGTGGATTTCTTCAATTTGGCATTAGTACTACAGAGTGATTCTCAACAAAATCTACAAACTGCAATCAACGTGGTATCAGAAGAGTTTTTTCAGTGTGATTTAAACATCATTAGATTCGTAGATGGTCATATTTTTGTGGGTCACGTACCATATCTGAAAAAGCAAATATCCAACAAGAAGGAACAGCTCTAAATATAGTCATAAATCAGTTTGGAATACCAAGATTCCATTCAGTCACACATCTAGAATATTTACAAACTCAAGAAAATTAATCTACAAATTACATAAACAGTACTAAAAAATCCAACAAATATGGAATGAATTCTACTTGAGTGCCTCTCTACTGGTGCTGCACGAGCGGTTGGAACACACAGCAATGAATTTCCCTTGCTCAACCTTCTCTCCAAACCTTACATCTAATATCAATCACTCCCTTAAATAACTTGACTATGTACGCCACTGACACACAGACCAACAATAATTAGAGAGAATTAGCAAAAAAATTATCCCTAGCAGGTTCACATCACACAGCTATTGTTAACTCACAAATTAAATTATTCTCAGGACGACAGTGGCCTAAACCGGCCAGACGTCAATCCTGGGGGCCCTGCGGGCCTTGGGTAAATTTACTTTATTGATTGATTTGCGAAAAAAAAAGTGTTGGGTTTCCTGAAGTAAACAATTAGGTGGTAATAATTCATTTGCTAATAAGAACTAATTTAGTTTATTTACCAACACGTATTCTAGAATAAATTCTACATTTATCTAACGCAAATAAGGGTGTATTCGTAATTTTAGAATGAAATTATAATTCTGGGATACAAAATTTCCAAATGACAGATTCGCAGAATGTTCGAATTTCGCAAAGTCGCAATTACAGATTGTCGTCTTCGAACGTCATTACCAAATGGTGGAAAACAACGGTTCACGTGAAAGTCAATTTGAAAAGTTGCCATCAGCCATATCAACCAGGTACGTTTTCTGAAGAATTAACGAAACATTTGCTTGGTAATATATTAGGAATGTTCGGAATTCCGGAATCGGAATAATAATTTTTGTGATTCAGGAATTTCTGCAAGTTGGAATTCCTGGCGCATTTTTTTTTTTTTTTAAATCATGCGAAACATATTCTAATTGCTTAGTGTAGTAAAATGTCTTCCAACGTAAATCCACGTTAATTTAAATTTATCATTTAATAGTATTTACTTTTCCTCATACTCCTATATTTTAACCGTTATTATAGTAAAAAGATCAGTGGCAGATCCAGGATTTTCGTGAGCACTGGGCGCAGGTGGAATAGACCAGATATATTTTCCCGCGAAGTGAATCTTTTTAGTATAAATTTATCGTATTTTCCCTTATATTGCTTAGTTTCTCATGGAATATGACATAGGTATTCCCAAAAATTAATATTTGTATACAAATTAGGTTGGTTCGAAAACAAATCGAAAGTTATTTCTAAATAAATTGTTGAAAACATTTTTGCTTCACGGAGCGTTCTCTGGATCCGCCAGTAATAGATAATTTAAGTTGATTCGGAAACATATCAAAATTTTTCTTAGATAAAAATTTGAAATAATGCTACAAATAATAAAGCATTTTCTATTAACGGGGCCCACGCCCCCTTGTCCCTCTTTGGATCCGCCACAGAGAGAGATAACTTAAAATACATATGTTTGCCCTATATCCTTCTAAAATATTACAAAGAACGAGAGTTCTTCGAGTGACACTAAGAAACGAGTCTGTTAGCGGCACTCACATTACATTCAGCTAATTTCAAATCTAGC
Source organism: Lepisma saccharinum (assembly GCA_022664845.1). Classification (NCBI taxonomy): domain Eukaryota; kingdom Metazoa; phylum Arthropoda; class Insecta; order Zygentoma; family Lepismatidae; genus Lepisma; species Lepisma saccharinum. Next base: position 10,709 of record JAGDQP010015275.1, on the reverse strand, counting down.
GAACTATAAGCCCGATTTCGATTATTAAACTTGCATTTGAAAGCTCTTTACCATACTAAGACACAGAAAAAAAAATGGGTCGGTAGGACCTCCCTGGTACCTCGCAAGGGCTGTTCAAAAAAAAATCAGAATTTCACGTTTCTGGTGATAGCATTGACCGCAGACCATATATATAGGCGGCCGAAACTTCCGGAATCGTAATTTATGCTTCAATACCTTTCAAACGCTGTATCACACGTCAAAATCAGTGAAGAGGGTAAAAAATTATGGCTATATTAGCCCAATCACAGAATTTTCACAAAAGATAGAAAAGGGCCTCTGTCATTCTGTCTCTTTTTGCTTTAGCAAAAAATGGTAGGTACCAGGGGGGTTGGAGGTCAATTGCGGGGTTTGTAGAGGCAAATTGGTGCATATTTTTTTATAGGAGTGACCGTTTTCGGGATAAGGAGCCTACCATGGTCCAAAATCGACCATTTGTATGAATACTATGCACTTCGTTTTTAATATACAGCCTTACAAAATAAGTGATATCAGTACAAGAACCCCTTCGGAGTAAAGGGAAGAGTAACGCAATAATTCTGCTCACAAAGGAAGTGATGAGCATTTTGCGAGTGACTTTCTTTGTGTCACTATGGGGGAATTTCTAAGTCTCTTAATTTTATTGCAAAGGAAAAATTTCGCCATAGTGACACAAAGAAAGTCACTCGTAAAATGGATATCACTTCTTTTGTGAGTAGAATTCTTGCATCACTCTTCCCTTTACCCCGTAGGTGGTCTTGTACTGATATATTCACATATGTTGCCAGAACTTTTAGTTGTAACTCTAATCACAATAATCGGAGGTTTGGGGTCTGGAGCGCCCCCCTCGTGTTTATCGGTGCAAACTTAGCATTGGTATGCGACTGTTAAAGTATACATTTCAGCAACTCCCGCCTTAACTATCCTCGTAACAGCAATTTACAGTACTGTTGCTTTCCTGTGCTGTTTCTTTACTGGCAGTGCTTTATTCTTCTTTCTTTCTTTCTTCTCCCTCTCCCTCTCTCCTGTCTCTCCCCCTCTCTGTGCGTGTGCATGTGAATATTATTTTAAAACGCAGTGCTTCTATGTGAATTTCCATTTTCCTCTCTCTATATGCATTTGAGTATGTCTGATGTATAAGATGAAATGAAAGAGGTTGGCTTTTATCTGCATGTACTGTTGTATTCTGCTCCTCGTACCTGGAATCGAGGTGAATTCACGTCTCATAAAGTGTATATCACATAACTTTTTATATAAACATATACAAATTTCCATTGCTTTAACACTGACGTGAGTAGGGATTAGAAACAAATCATAAATTGAAAGCGTCATTTTAACATTCGCCATTTTAACACTCAGGGAAAGCCAGGTACAATCAGCTGTCATACATGTTCATCATTGCAAATTCTTAGAGTAATGCATAAGTGTCCTCCTAATCACTTTGAAAAGTCTGTCAGCTAGAAAGGTATCCTAATGCTTCTTATCATGTTTGCACTACAAAGAAATAAAAGCATGAATACGCGTATCTAAAAGTCTGTTAATTTTGAAATTATACCAAAAAGTTAACTTCATCCTCTTATTTATCCCATGCACCAATAGGTGCATGATAAATATGCTCTTTTGTTCTTTCCAGAAAGTCCACTATTTTAGAAACTACTTGCACACCAACTATTCCAAAGTTTCACCAAAGTTTAAAAGAGTACACTTCAGAAAGATGTTCAGTTCTTCTATGCAAAAAGCCCATTATTTTGGAGACCATCTTGGACATAATCCATGGCTCATCGATGCAAACGAGTAATTTTATATTTTTAACTGAGATCAAATACGTCAATGTATGCAACTTTATATTATACAATAATTGACATTCAATACGTGAACGTATTACGTAACTTTATATTTTTAATTTAACTGACATCCAATATGACCAACAAATGATTGTGAAATTTATAGATTAAATCGGATGTGAAAATTTACTAAAATGTGAATAAAGATCAGGAAGAAAACTAAAGCTGAGATGTAAAAGCAATAATGAGGATCGAATCCAAGTATTTCGCAGATTTTTATATTTTGCATTTCCCATAGATTTGTTCATTATTACCTAGTAAAAATTTCCTAGAGCGTCAAGTCCTCGTTCCTATAATTACTTATCAAAACCGTTCTGTTGCCGTTCCTATAATAGCGTGTTGAGTACTTCAAAAGCATGTTTAGTACAAATGTTCTAAGCATTGCTATCAGCTTGCTTCATTTCAGCAGTGGGTCATAACGAATTAGTTGGCAGGAAATGATAACATGGTTTCCATATACGCAGGCGTGTTAGATAGACTGTGGGAAGTGGTGTTATTGATTCCAAATTCCTTCTCTTTAAACATGTTTGAAGCTGTAATATTTTAGAATGTCAGCATGTGGTCTAAAAATAAAAAAGTACAGAAATTGTGTAAACTCCTACATAGTAAACAAATTAATTTGAAATTATTCCTTTAATTTTTTTTTAATTTAATTTAATTAAGATGGTTTTTATTCGGGATGACACTGCTTCAAAGAACTAAGTCCGCTACAGGTGTGAATGCTGAAATCCTCCAGCGACAAAGTTCAGAAACGGGCTTTGGAAACTAAAAATAAGCCAAAAATACATGAATTGTGGATATCATTAACCATTCAGCTGATGAGACTAAGGAAAATCCTTGGAAAATTAATGTACATGTTACATCCTCCTTTCTATTCTTAGGATTGCAACGCTTAAAATGTTGGATCAGAGATGAAACTTACAGTGTATAATTCGGTAATTGAATTATTTTCCTTACTTCAAATTTTCGAAGAAACTTGCTCTTCAATTACGCTTATGGTCTTGAGAGGGATGACGTCAAGTGCATGATGTCACGTTTTCTGTGTACGTTTTATGTTTCTCCAATAATGTAGTGTGTAACAGTAGATTAATTGTCTATAGTTTCTAATAGCACCACAAACTTCGAAACCTTCCATGTCAAAATAGGTTATTAGAAAACAGCGTACGAGATAAAAATCGACACAGAAGTTTGCTTAACAAGCACGTTTTGTAATTATATGTGTCCATTGTTACGAAATGGACATGTTCTGAATAATCAAAGTAAGAACACTCTGAACTATCAAATAGCTAATAGAAATATTTTTTCACGATTTCCAACTTAATAGAGATAAATGATTGTTGGAAAATATTCTAAAATTCGCAAAGAGGTCTTGCATGTTGTACGAAGTCATTGCATGTCGACCTTTTCGGCGTTTTATTCAGAAGGAAATGTTGAAAAAATCGTCAAAACGGCGGATATTTAACGTTTTTTCTTTAAACACGTTTTTATTAACTCGCTTTCTTGTCTGTCTGTTCAGTACAAATTTTGCAATCGATTTTAAACTCACTTCCCATCATCCGATTTCTTTGAAATTTTGTAATCTTGCTTGCTTCCGATGGCAATAAATATTCAAACATTAGATATACACCAAAATAATTCAGTTAACTGTAATTAATTAATTAAAATAATTCGAAATTATCCTTAAATGCACGCAATGCCGCAACTATTTTGTAAAATTTGGGTTGCCTATCTAGCAGGGAGTTTAATATTCATCTATTATACATAAAAAATTATTTAAAAAGTATTTTAAAAAACACACTTTTTTGGTAAGTTGAACTAAAAAGTAAAAAATAATAAATTAATCTTATGAATCGGAAAATAAAAGCGTGGGTACTCTTGCTTATCTTATCATAAAATCATAATATCTAAGAACACCCACGCTTTTATTTTCCGATTCATAAGATTAATTCAATTTATTACTTTTTACTTTTTAGTCCAACTTGAAAAAGCGTGTTTTATTTAATAATCCTTTTTTAATTATTTTTTAATGTTAAATTAACATTGTAGAACTGAGGATAAGATTATTATCATAGTTAAATATTATACCATCAGGTCTGAAAGTAATATAACAATATTCAGCTGTAGATAGCTTTTTCACATGATTTATTATTATATTATTTTATTCATTTTTATATTACTGTAAAAGGAAACAAACAGCACACGGCGGGACTTCTATCTCCAATGCTATTTTACTCTCTAGTTCTTCGTGACATTAAGAGATCACTATTACATATTACTCAATCGCCTTCGTTCCCAGTTTCATCTTGAGAATTTTTTTTCTACCTAACGTAAGAACCACACCGTTTTCCTCGCTTGTCAGAAAGCTCCGTTGAGCCTCTCTCATGAGATGTCGCTTACAAAGTAATTTATGATTCCCACAGTGAAGGGTCACACCATGCAAATGAATTGTGGTCACCCACCTTGTGCCCTTCATAGTCAACAAATTATATTGTTCATTGTCATTATATGACAAGGACTAGTACAATTGCTTCATGTAGTTATATTAAAGTCTTTCGACCTGGAGGCACTAACATATTGTGCGCGTAGTAAAGCACTTGTGCATAAGGAAATCATATAGGCACACTTACACGTACTTAGAGAAATACGAATACAATACGGTATATACATATGTGAAGGGAGAGCGTTTGTGTAGGTCTCTTGAAATAGGGCGTTTTATGGTTAACATATAAGTTGAGAGGTGTTATGGAGCAGTAATAGATTTCTTTCTCGTCTAAAGTATTTGTGAAGAACCTCACGACTTCTGTTAATCAGGTTCCGGCTAGTAAGTGGAAACATAAAATAAGGTGATGGATACGTACGTGAAGTACACAGTATGTATTATACAGTCGGAGAGGACATAAAGAGAGACCGTATGGGAGTGTAGATTTAAGTACATCCGCCACATGCACGCGCTCTTGAGGGAGTTGTTTTACCGTCATCTGCACAGTATGTGGGCGGGTATTAAGTATACCGTTTACATATATTAAAGTTTCATTGTTACTCAATGCATTCATTTTTTTTACTCCTGTGAAAAGGCGTGGTGTGGGAGATTCATTCAGTATATATCATGTCATAAACGAAATTCCGATTACGTCTCCAAATATAGCTCCAAGAGTGGAAAAGTTATTTTGTATCTATGACATTACTGGGCAGACACAGAGAAACACACGATCAAGGATACGTTGTATCACAAACATCTCTTACTGTCTGTTATCACTTTGGTTGGTTAAAGAATTTTAATAAATATCAGTTCATTGGCTGAGTTTTGATTAATGTTGCCTGGTAATTTTAATTTTAATGTGGCATTAAATAAAATCTCCTACTTTCGAAACTGACACTTAGAGTTTAAACTAAGTTTTCTACAAACCACTCTGATCCTTTAACAAAACAGTTGTTTTGAAAATACGTCAGATTCAGAGAGGAAAGAAAACTGTAGTATGTTGACGATATCATAGGATTCAGATTAACTACACAAATAGTGACTATCGAGGACCGACCCGTGTCGAAATTTTTTGCTCTGACTTCGCAGGCACTTTGCCATATAGTTACAAAATTTTATAGTTGTTGTACTTACATGTGCATTGAAAGCTCTAAAAATGTTTTATTTGGACGAAAGTTGGTGACTGCCACTGTGTTTTCAGAAGCTAGAAAAGTGAGATGGTAGTTTTAACACAAGATAACGTCTGTTTCAAGTTGTTGATAAAACACAGACACAAATCTGAATTACATAACTTAAGATAAATACCGATTATGTTAAAGTTGTAAGTTAGTACGACTCATAAGTCTCAATTGCTCATGTTAAAGATTGTACTATATATCTCTATTGTTACTTTCGATATCATAAATGAATAAATATGCATCTAGACAAGGCCGATTTATCAATGAATTATAGGCATAACGGTCCTAAAGTATGTTTATGTATCTCGCGTATATCTTATATATATTTGCTGAAATAAGTTAAATACCTTATATGTAAAAGCAATAGCTTTTGTGCCTACAGCTTTCCTGGTAGTGCTTTCCTTAAACTTGCAAAAGGTAGTACTTTGGAAGTAGGCCACCACCAGGTTTCTAGTAATCTATATCTGTGCCCATTCTGGCTTTCACGCATTGGATTCCAGTTTATAACATATTGCATTATTTTCTTACTTTAGATCCACGGGATCGTCTCAATCCAACAGGCAAGTACTGTATGGGTATTAGCATAAGAAACATAGGCTGCTTCCGTAACTGTTCTTTTCTGGAAATTGTGTTCTTGAAGCACGTAATTTCTCTGAGATAGAAAGCAGCTAAAGCTAGATACACCACCAAAGTAAAAGAATATTTACAATAATGTAATAATAATAATAATAATAATAATAATAATAATAATAATAATAATA
>JAGDQP010015274.1:5529-43154 GCA_022664845.1 Lepisma saccharinum | reverse complement strand
AATGCCGTTATCATTTTGTTGTACAAGAAAGGGGACAAAGAACGCGTCGAAAACTACAGACCAATTAGTTTACTGTCAGTCCTATACAAAATGTTCACCAAAGTTATTTTGAATCGTATTGAACGAGACTTGGATTTTAATCAGGGAAGGGAACAAGCCGGATTTCGTCGTGGATTTAGCACAATGGACCACATACAAACATTGAATGAAGTTATGGAAAGGACTAATGAATATGAACTTCCACTATGTTTGGGATTCATAGATTTTGAAAAGGCTTTCGATTCGGTCTCCTTGTCAGCAGTACTTAAATCACTTGAACATCAAGGCATCGAAAGTGCATACATCAAGTTACTGCGAAACATTTACTCGACTGCCACTTCTGTCATTAGGCTGCATCAAGACAGTGAAAAATGTAAAGTTGGAAAAGGGGTAAGGCAAGGAGATTCAATTTCTCCGAAACTGTTTTGTGCGGTCCTGGAGAGAGTGTTCCAGAATTTAAACTGGGATGAAGTTGGAATTAAAATTAATGGCGAATATCTTCATCATTTACGGTTCGCTGATGATATAGTCCTGTTTGCTTCAAGTGCAGAAGAACTACAAACCAGAATGGAAGAACTGAGTAACGAGAGTTCGAAAATAGGCCTTAAAATGAACTTAAGTAAAACAAAAGTAATGTACAACCAACATGCTGCAAAGAAGGAAGTGAACATTAACGGAGAGACAATAGGCATAGTTGATGAGTATGTTTACCTAGGCCTACTCAAAACATCGAATGCAAAGTTGACTGATGAAATAAATAGAAGATGTAAAATGGCGTGGAGTTCTTTTGGAAGACTACATTTTATTTTCAAAAGCAAACTTCCAATGTGTCTGAAGCGTAAAGTTTATAATCAATGTGTCTTACCTGTAATGATGTACGGGTGCGAAACTTGGACATTGAATGCGCAAACGACTCAAAGATTGAGAGTCACACAAAGAGCAATGGAGAGGTGCATGCTAGGAATAACCAGGAGGGACAGGAAGAGAAATGAATGGATTCGCGCACAAACAAAGGTAGAGGATGTAATCAAGACTGCGAAGAAGATGAAGTGGAGATGGGCCGGTCACATAGCTAGACGAACAGATGGAAGGTGGACGACAAATGTACTACAGTGGATTCCTAGAGAAAAGAAACGACCGAGACGACGTCCAAATGTAAGATGGGTAGATGAAATCAAGCGTTTTTCAGGAGCTACATGGATGAGGATATCAGCAGACCGAGATATGTGGAAAGAAAAGGGGGAGGCCTTCATCCAGCAGTGGATAGAAAGCGGCTGAATATGATGATGATGATGATATCTTATTTATCTTTATTACTACCCGTGCGATTCTATCTGAATTTCCTTCAATTTCTGTGATACGTGACTTAAGGTCTTTATTAATTATAAAGCCAACAGCTGTCGGTTTGCCATTTTCTGTTCCTTTAAAGTAGAGTGTGTGCCCCGACAGTAGTTCCAACTGTTCTTCATTCTTCCTCCACATTTCTGATAGTCCTATGTTGTCCCACTTAATCCTTGTTAGTTCATTCTGCAATTCATCTAATTTGTCCTCTCCTGCAAGTGACTGACAGTTGAGAGTCGCCACGTATAGGTCCGTTCGAGTTGCCGTGTTGGTGTCCTGGCAGTATACAGTCCAAACCCGGGTATTATGACCCGCTGACTTCCTGCAGGACTGACCGCTGCCGTTGCCATCTGTATTCTGTCCTCCGGGCAATGGGATCCTCCGGGCAATGAGGGCCTCCGAGGCTATTCCCTTACTTGTACCATCATGCGTAAAGAAAGGAGGGGAGCAGACATTTGACTCACCACGCTGTCTGCTAATGCGAGTTGGCGAGGAGCCTATACACGTTCGGTCGCCAAGCAGTTGATTGGGTACTAACAGGCCCCACGACGTGAACGTATGGATTGGACATTGGGCGTCTACCCCGCTCGGTTCCCTTAAGCCTTAGCAAGAGGAATTAAGGGGTCTTCTTCCAGCTAGTGACATAAGTCTCTTCGGGCGCCAGTCTGTCCCGGTTTCTAGGCTCGCTGATTCTGTCCCGGTTTCCAGGCCATGCCGGTCTGGTGGTTGACTATGACGAACAGTGGAAATTTATACAATTAAAATTATTCAGCTAACTCAATATCCAGCTCCTGATCACTACTGTTTACCACTACTTTTGTTTATCTTACAGGGGTCTTAATAATATACACAGACCCTTTATGAAATCAATTAGCACAAACAATACACCTGGGTTTTCCCACCCTCTATGCATGTGTGGTTTGCCAGGTTAGTTATTCAGTACTTAGAACAGGTACAGGTTTTTTTCTCTCTGTTTTTTTTCTCTCTCTCTTTTCTAGTCTAACTTGTAATGTGCCGGACTTTCTCCTCACAGGCAGGTAGACACAAAAGCAAACAAGGAGACCAGTAACGCCCTCTTGCCGAAAAAGGGCTTACCCAAAACTTTACAAAAAGTGGCAAGACCTACCTGGGAGACAAGCCTACATTACGTCACAGGAGAGGGTATAAAACAAAAAAAGAGAACTCCTATCGGACCTGAAGACAAGGCGGGTACTTACCCATCACTGCCTTGCTTCAGCCTAGGACCATCGAAGACAGAACACGCACTAGTCTAGAACCACGAAGCATGTATGGAAGAATCCCGAAAAGAAATGCCAAAAACGCAGAAAGTTGGCAAAAGCAGAAAACTAGAACACGAAGAAAAAGGCCCAAAAAGGGAAGAGAGACACAGGCGTGAACATAAAGCTCTATTTTAGTGACCTAACGCAACTTGGCCTCTAAAATGTACAAGGTTCAACGCAGCCGCGCACTAGTTTACATTAATCATGAAATTTAGATAATCTCAACTGATTTGACTATTTCCTAATGCTTGCTGAAGCATCGAATCAAAATATCAAACTTAACTTCATCTGAAGTTACTCTCTCATATACACATGAAATAACACTTTCCGGGCTGAAACAGAGAAAGGTTGGGAACCTTTACAGCAATACCAAGAGATGGTAAACTACCTACTTCTTAATAAAACTCTTAACACAAGAAGTATCTGATAAAATATAATTTATTCTTGCCTAAGAATAACAAACGCAATACAAAAGAGTGATTGCTGAATTTCGTGGAAAAAAAGTTTCTGAAGAGAAAAAAGTGTATTTAAAAATGCTGTTTATTTCAGATATCAGATGGTATATAAATTGTTTACAAAAATGCTCTGCCTATGAGCAGAGACAAGATTTCACACATATTTCTTCCAGAAAGGATTCGGTTATTTTAAATTTCCAAATATGGTAGACATTTTACACTTTAGCCCAGTTAAACAAAATTTCTACAATCAACGAAGCATAACATTTCTTTCTACGAAAAAGATTAATTACAAATATAACTACTGGACATGTATTTAGTATGTATTTTCCATTTTTGTACTTAACACAACCTAACCTCCAATTTGATAATACAGTCAAGATATACTATAGTCAGGGTAGGAATAAATTTACAGAATGAATTTCTATGAGCGGACTGGCTTACGGTTTGCGAACGCAACGAAGGAGTTTTGAACTTTGCTTGTAATCGAAACAAAACATTGCGAATCCTTAAATTTCACTTTAAACAAAACGGACATATTGTAGAGATTTCGTGCAACTTAAACCACAACAATTTCCGAAATGAACAAACAAAATGCTGAGTGGGAAAAAAACGTGCATCTGAAAAGTAGCATCAACTATAGTGCAGTGCAAGGTAAAGTATTCAAAGCTTTCGAACTAATGTTACATGCTGTAATTTCGCTATCTAAACATATGCAAACCAGACTTGCGTTTCAAAGAGAGAATGATAAATTTTAAGATTAGCCATACGTACCTGTTTGTAAACGGATCCCCGATGCCTGCTAAATTAAGCGAACATATCCATTTTTTTCATATTTCCACTACAAACCACTGACATGCTGTAGGTACACTAATCACTTTCACGCACACTGAAGGAAAGGGGCTTAGAGCCACAGATGATTATATTTATTTTTTATTTAAAAAACAAAGGAAAAGGACTACTGCACACCATATATAGCACAAAATCACCTCACATACTGATAAACCACCAAATGCTTCTCGTTGTCCGCTTCTAAATTCAACCAATATGGACGGTGAAACGACAGCCAGAAAAAAATATTAATTCAGCCTTCACCTTGCTGAAATTTGAAGAAGGCAGCTACCAAATATGGATATATTTCATCAGACGAGATGGCTTTTGATTTGTATGAACTTTTAATACTTGGCTGCATAATTATTTACTTCATATGTACAATTTTCGAGGGCAGCCGTTTTCACTATAGCTTTTACAAGTCGACGACCATAACAGTACTCCTTGATCGGCAACAACCAATCAGAGACGAGGATCGAATCAGAAACAAAAAGTGGAAATCTTAACCGCCTAAAATTCTCAACGAAATAAATCAACAATAAGGTCTTTAAATTTATTTATGAAGATTTAAAACGAAAGGAAAATTGTTGAAGAAAATAATGCAATAAAATATGCAAAGAAAAATTAAGTAATAAAATGGAGGAACAATAAAGAATAAAAATCCCGCCAGTACAACAATGAGAGAGATAAAACACTTTGAAGTGAGCCTAAGTATCATCGACAAAGCACGGACAAAAAGAGAAAGAAGACACATAAAAAGGGGAAAGGGAAGACACATATGTCGCGATCAACCGATCGGGGATCACCGCAAACTGTTTATTGTTCTCGCGCTTTCCTTTCGTCTTTGTTCATCTTCTTTCATACACAACCCATGCGCGAAATATTTCACAACGATAGGAATCGAACGATACCCGCCACGTCATAATCTCTAGGGTTAAAAGCATGCGGAGAGTCTTGGTAACAAGGTACAGGCTCACATACTGGGACGTTCCTTGGAGAGGCCCGACTATCTTATGCTTTCTGTTTCTGTTATTGTTAAGTTTGCTTAATAGTAATTTGTGTGTTTTCATTGTTATAATTTAACAATGGGTTTACTTACATGATTCAATCTTAATAATACCGAAAATATTTTACTAACAAGTAAACCTATCGATCCTTGAAAGCTTTTTTTACCAAACTTTGTAGAGGAAAAGTGTACATAAGGAAACCACCAGAAAGCATGATTAAAAGTGCTCTCGTCCATAAAGACGGACGCAGTGGCCATAAGTTTATGATGTGGTCTAAGTAAGAAAACGCATGTTTATTTATAAAATGTTTGTAATAATGGAAAATAAAAACACATTAATGGATATTGAGTAAATGCGCTATCTTTTAGGGGGTACGTTCGTCATGGTCGTCATATTGAAGTCAACCATTTTGAATCTTGCTCAATTTTTTTAATAGGGCATAAATATTCTATATATTTGAAACAATGCAAGAAATGAAAACCCAATGCACAAATAATGAGTACTGTGTTGGTTGGTTACCAATACTAATTTCTCGTGCATTGGATATTCATTTCTTGTATCGTTTCAAACAGATTATTCTTGGACTTCTCAATTAATACTCATACTAATGTCACATCTCATTATCTCTCTCAAAAATATATTAATGGCAAAACTGACCTCACCAATGTATTTCTGGTAAAATTCTAGTCGAGATTGACATGTTACATGACACAGTTCCTATTTAAAAAAATCGAGCGAGATTCAAGATGGCCGACTTCAAGACATCCAATAATCCAATAATGTATATTTCTTTTTCATTATTACAAATATTTTATAAATAAATGTGTTTTCCTAATTAGATTACACTATAAATACTTATTCTTATGAACTAAACTTATGGTCACTGCGTCCGTCTTTATGGACGAAAGCACTTGCTCTCTGGTGGTTTCCACTCCTTTGCCAAGTTTGGTCAAAAAAGCGCTTTGAAGTATTGATAGGTTTACTTGTAAGAAAGACCATGTTGCTCGGAAATAGACGGGCGAAATGCCCAACGTCTACATTTCCTGCCTCCTTTGGTGCGATATTGACAGGGCCGTGAACAATATCCGCTGAACGTCGCAGTAACACGTATAGGCTTTACGCCTGCCCGCTGAAAATATTAAGCTCAAGAAACAAACGTCGAGTCTTTCCTCTTCACTTTGTTCCGGCATCGTTGCACTATCGGTTACTATGGGAACAAGACAACCCTCGTTGGACAGTGCTAAGGGTGATGCTAAGAAAGCATTCCCTTGTAGCTTAAGACATTGAACGTACCTCGGTAAATAGATAGAAGTAAACCTGAAAGTCGATAAAACATAGAGCTATGAGTTGTAGAACGCAACAAACTGTTACCATGAACCACAGTAGTAGATGGTGGACTACGTGTACCTTGCTGAGTCATGTTCGAAACAATGGACATTGTTCTGATATGCGTTGTTGTCAGATTGATGTAACGTAACAATTGCGGGTAATGAGTCAATTGACACAATGTACAATGGATGATGACGAGATGAAAGGAAGTCAGAATTTCAATTGGGGAAGGAAAAGGGTCAATCTAAATGAAGGCAGACAAAGAGAACTTAAAGTATAGAGACATTTCGAGTATAATTGAAGGCTCTAATGAATCGAACCATGAAATGTAATCAGAACAACAAATGAAATGAATACAAGAGAGATGTCTGAGGTCAGGGGAAGACAGATGAAAGAAAGAAACCAATTGAAGTAACCGAGAAAATGTGTGAGTTCTGGTTGAGAAGAAATGCTACTATACAAAGAGACGGAACTGACCTAGTTGCAGTCGTACGTAACCCGGATTGTGCTGGGGTTTAGACGAAATTAAAAGGTGCTTGACTGTTGAATGCAAAGAAGGCGGCATGAGAAAAGATGTAAATGACTGTTTTAACCGTGGAGATCAAAGAATGGGGAGAAATATGTTAGAAAATGACGTAGCTGAATTACAGTGCACACCGAAACATTACATTTGATTCTGATGAAAATAGATTGAGAAGGAGAGAGCGAATATCCACCGTGGAAGAGATACGGAAATAAAATTGCGGTGAAGTCCAGCCCGGGTTGTAAATCTGCGTGTTACCGAGTTCGAGGTCAGTCAGAATACGAAAACACAATAATAGTAGCGAAATAAAATGAACTTGAATTGCAACGCACCGGCTGTGAACTTGTGTGTTGCCGAGTACGCGGCCAGGTAGAATACGTAATGAGATAAATATCCGTAAAATAAAACGGTGGCGTTGAAGCCCGAACCGGACTTGGAACCCGCGCCATTGGAAAGAAGATAGTCATGCAATAGATGAGATGAGTGTAGTAGAAACTGTGAAAGTAGTCAATGTAAAATATAAATTACGGCGTTTGCCTGAGTCAGCGTCCGCATCACTGAGAGGAGGCGAGCACGGTTTTGCTAAGACATGACAGGATGGTTATTAGGGTAACCACGCTGGTGCTGAACCATGATGGGAATGAACCTGAGAATGTACGAAGACGCGCCCCGTGACACACACATACACACTTTACTTAGACTACTAGGCACATGGAAGCGACGGAATGGATGTAGGCAAGTTTTGGTGTGAACTTGATTAAAAACGGCGAGCACGCTTGTACTGGGCCATGCAGTAGACGAACGAGACGTAGGTAGAACAATTGTAAAACAGAAATCGTGGCGGAATCCAAGTCGGCGTCAGTGATATGGAGACGAGGATAGTGCGCTTTTGCAGAGACACCACACGAGCAACGATAGGTTATTGAGGACAGTCGAGTCCAAACCCCTGTCGGAAACGATATAGAGACGAGGAAAGCGCAATCTTGCAGAGACACTATACATGTGATGATAATTTATTGAGGACAGTACGCTATTTCAGTTGGAATTGTGCTAATATGAATCGGGTAGGCATAAAAGCAGTACTTATTGTGAAAAAAACATGTTTGAGGCTTTGTTTCGTTTATACTGGAAGCTAGCTAAATGCCCAGTAGCACACAAACGTAGAAAATACGTGTATTATACGTTAGTACCGAAACGTTATGTTAACGTTGTAAATGTACCGAAATGTCCGCCTGTTCAACGGTTTATTCGACGTTGAATAATGGTTGATAACAAACGATGAAAAAATGGGTTTAGTTGGCCAAAACAAAGCGTTAATGTTGTCTATTGGTATACCAGATACACACATTTAGTTCCATTTTATCAGTTGTTTTCATTATGATATACAGTATTAATTTTCCAACAGTAAATAATCCCAGCGGCTGCTGTGGGGTTCGAACACTGGAACGTTCCTCATTTCTCGTTGGTAGTTCGTCGTCCCCCTCATCCATGGATCCACCTTGACAGTCGACTTCTCTTTTATGGTATCTGTATTAACACGCAATCTAGAATGGAGTTGCTACGCGTCGTTCACCATCATGTAAGTATAAAGAATACTTCCTTCTTTCTTTGTTATGCGCACTTTATTTATTTTAACGCCTTGACCATCGCTGCACTTAAATTTGAAATTATCAGTAAATGTAATATGTCGCCTTAGCAAAACAGATATAAAGCGAAATCGATGTCATAGTTGAAAATAATTCACATTAACGATCTAATAACGAAATAAAATGTTCGTTGAAATATAGTTCAAAATTCAACCTCATTTCAACATACAAATGAGAACATGAAAAATTTAGTTAATTTTATTATAATTGCTATTAATTATAATGTTTATGTAATTAAATTAGAAATTCAAGTGTGAAACGAAATCTAGGACATAGTAGGAATGATAGTTGAAAGTACGTCACATTAACGCCGTATCAACGAAATTCTATCTTCGTTGAAATATGGTTTAAAATTCAATCTGTTTTCAACGTGCACATGAGAACATAAAAAGTAGTTTGTGTCATTCAATTCGTTTTAATTATATTTGTTTGGCATAACATTAGTAAGAAATGCATTAAACACAATCTACACCATAGTTGAAAATAATATTAAATACGTGTTGTATTAACGCCTTATCAAAGCAATAACGTCTTTGTTGAAATATGGTTTAAAACTAAACGTATTTTTTGTGAACCAATAACGGTTAATCAACGAAATGAACCTAAAATCAACGTTGAAAACACGTATGTGTGCTACTGGGGATATTATTAGTCAAGTTACAGGAGATTTCCAGTTCTCTATAGGTGACGAGCGTTTCGCACGCAGAAGGATAAGATTGTTTGTTGTCTTTATTGCGTGGAGCACTACAGAGAAGTTATTTTCTGTTGTAACGGGAATGGTAGATGTTGGTTTAATGGACGAGAAACACAGGCCCACGAAGCATGGAATAGAAAGGGGTGGACGGGTGGCAAAAGAAAAGAAAGTCGGTGCATCACACAACGGGAAATCCAATTGATGACATTATTTTGTGTAACATGAATGAAAGAAGAAAATGAAAGAGACAGAGTGGGAGGGAGAGGTGAAGGAGGAAGAATGTTAGATGCATGATAAGGTATTGTGCTGCTTTGTATTGTTCTCTTTGGAAGAGGATGTTCAGATATTGGACACCGGATCTTGTTACTGGATGCAACGTTTACGAAGAAAGAAACAGAGGGAGAAGAGAGAGACAAAGAGAGCGAGCTGACGTAAGAATGTATTTGTAACGCAGGCAGGCAGGCATGAGACGGGATGTGATGACATGTTTTCTCTGTCGTTGGAAAGGAAAAGGAAAAAAAAGAGAAAACCGCTAAATATGGATTACAGGATGCTGCTAGATGACCCTTTCATACATGAAGGAGAGAAATAGAAACATTCCGAGAGTGAGAGAGAGAAAGAGAGGTTGCTTGTGCATCATTTGTGTACAAGCATTGACGGAATAAAGTTCGTGTTACGGAACACTTGTGGAACAATCAAGGTACAGAATAGGTAAGTACAAGTTTAGTTAGCTTGCTCAATACATAAGACATGCCGGCCGGGTGGCCTAGCGGTCTGCGGCGGTAGGCCATCGGCTCGAAGGTCCCGGGTTCGAGTCCCGACAGGGGCATGGGTGTGGATTTTAACACTTAACAGCTAAAGGCGAATCGTGACGGGTCGAAGTCCAAAGTTACTAGACTGGGCCATATAAAAATAAAGTTTACCAAAGTTTTTACATAAGATATGATAGGACATGACGATTGCTTTAGACTTGTACTGTTTTAATTGTGCTAAATTAACGAAGACGGAAGATAAAAAATAAAAGAAGACACATAATATTGAAAGGAAGATCAAGTGTACTTAGCTTTTGCAAGACAGGAGACATGACAGGGGTATTCGATGTAACTCTTTATAATTGTTTTTATTAAAAATATTCAAGTCGAAAGATGTAAAAAGACAATCAGATAAATATTACTAAAATTATAGACGAGTGCACTTTGCCTTTTTTTCGGATTAAAATTCTTTATGTGATTTGAGTTTGATAGGTAACCGTTTTTGTTTTGATGTATGGTGAATGTAGGCTAGCGCCGAAAAAAGGAAAGTAGCTTTCAATTACAAAATACGGGACATACCATAATTTGCATATAGGAAATTATCCAATGTTTGTAATCTTAAATGTAGTGAAGATGGGATACAGAAAAAAAGAAAAAGCATAATATATATGTAATGGCGTAACATTAGGGTGGTCGCGGGTTTCATCCCCGAGCGCGAACCGTATTGCATAGGTTTTCCAGGCTATTTTCTCAATCACAATTGAGAAATGTTGTGATGGCAGCGTAAACATACACCCTATTCCGGCCTGTGCCTGAGATGCCTAAAGGCCATAAATAATATACAATTTAAATAATACGTAAAGCGATGATAAGCGTAGTTAGGTGTTTAAAGAGAAAATACATGACATGAACGCTATAATCAACTGTCTCACTTGTTTGTACGATCACTGTAAAAAAGACGGAAGATGAAAAGAAATATATGCAGATATATAATATTGAAAGGGAATTAGGTCATATGGCTTTTTACTGTTCACATGTTAGGTGTATACCCTACTATGTCCAGGTGCCTTTATGGAAAATGACATCAAGCCAAGGTCTGAAAAATAGTATACAAATAAACAGGATATATTTGAAAGCAGTACGGAAAACAGTCCATGAAGAACGCTCTGTGAAAGAATAAAGCATAAGGTGTACACATTAAGTTCATATGTGCGGTACATGCGTTAGTTATGGAATGCTGAGCGTGGCCTAGGGACAAGGTGTGTGTAATATAAGTTTGAAAGAAAATTCAACAGAAACGGATCATTAATAATATCTTTTGAACAGAGAGTTGGAGGAATTAGAGTTTACACTAATGGTCTTTATAAAAATCAAGGGTTCTCGGAACGGCAATAAAATACTGGTTCCGGTAATAATCGATTCTGTACCGTGGGTATCTAGGGGTGAGGTAATGCTGGAAATGCGATAAAGACATTATTTTATTACTGGGATTAAAAAAGATTCATCAAATTATCTACAACAGAACCTCAGAAATGGCACCCAAACTGGAGAACGTGTTTTGATTGAAAATTGAACAGAGAGGAAGCATTAAAAATTAATATCTTGTGAACGGAAAGTGGGAGGGCATTCGAGTTTCAGTAATGGTCTTTATAAAAATCATGGGTTCCAGGAACATGAAAAAGTACCGTGTACCGGAAAATCCGGTAAGTGACCGATTCGGTACCGTGGGTATGCAGGGGTGGGAGAGATTGGGAATGCAATAAATACGTAGCCTGATATTTCGTTACTGGAATTAAAAAAGATTCATGAAATTATCTACAGTAGAACCTCAGAAATGGCACACAAACTGGACAAGATGTTTTGATTGCAAATTTCAACAGAAAGAAATCAATAATAAATAATATCTTGTGAACGGAGAGTCGGGGGACATTAGGGTTTTCAGTAATAGTCTTTATAAAAATCATGGGTTTCAAAAACGGAAATATGAAAAAAAAAAAAAAAGGATTACAATGGTACCGGTAAAGGGAGGAAGGGAGCCGAAGGATGAAAATGGGATATTTGTGTTTCGTGATATGTGTAATGTATGTAGGTTAGTATACGGAGATGAATACATGAACGTATGTCCATAAGCTGACGTATGCAACGTGGTAATGGAAAATCTTTGGTATTGTTTCAGATTGAATTCGAAGAAAGAAAGAGAGGAGTAGCTGAAAAGGTCTAGTGGACCACGCAGATGATATAAACAGGAGCAATGAAAAAGCCACCTGACATAAAGACCACCAACGAAAAAAAAGAACGCTTGGAGAAACGTATCTCGAAGAACAACACAGACAGGGAGAGGAAAAAGGATATGCATATACAGTACATACGGACCATGTAAACATGTTAAACCCCCTAAAGAAAACGAAAAGACATGGATCATGGAAACGCAATTGAAAAGATAGAAAGAGACACCTAGGAGATACCCACACACATTGGAAGACAGAAAACAAAGGAAACGATGTACGATAACTAACGTATGTGACTAACAATGTCAAGAATGAGCTAAAACATCCTAAAGTAGTTTTCTGTTTGTTACAGATCAGAAGAACAGTACTTTGTGTTGCATCCAAGAGAATGTGTGAGTTGCGTACTCTTACGTGAATTGAGGTAAGTATAAACCATGACGTTCAGTGTATGGTCATTATACATGTACCCTGCATGAATACTAGTAATGTAAAAGAAATATTGCGGCAGTACACTGCAAGCTAATATAGACGTGTATGTAAAAACACCAAGAACTACAATCAGGGAGCTTTTTGTGACAGCTATAAACCGCAACAGCCGAGATTCACAACCGTGGCAAACGCGAACCGCGACCGCGACAACCACGTAGCGCAAATAAAAAATCATGAACAATAAACATAAACAAAATATAACGTCTTGCGAGTTAAAACAGTACAACAAAGTCGAGAACACAACAAACTCGAGCAATATATAAGACTACTTGAGAGCTGCTGGAAATCAGTAGCAGAGTGCTTTGTACGGAAATCCTGCAAAGGACACTCAATTAGTGTGAGAGTGTTGTGAATGAAATGGTGGAGGGACCAGGATGAAGTGGAATAGTGTAGAATGAGGAATTATGCATGAAAACAGAACTAATGTGTATGTGGTCTGCGGAAGCCGCACCCCACAGGAGCTTAGTGAATATTCCCAAGAGTGTGTGTGAGTGTGAATGGAGAAGAAGAGACGTGAATATATCGAACTATATGAAGAAAGAAGGAGGAACAGAAATAGCCAAGCTGGACTTCCCAGTGAAATATTAGCGGCCCTGTGACAAACTAAGATGCAACAAAGAAGAAGAAGAAGAGACTATAAAAATACCTTTCTTTTCTCTTTATTTCGTTACAGGGCAGCAGAAGACGCGCAGAAAAGAAGAAAAAGCCTAACTCCAGTTTAACGTTTGTTTTGTCCTGTGTGGTCTTGTGTTTGTCTTCTATGTAATAGATGTAATTTGTAAAAAATAAAGCGTATATGTGGATAGGGACTCCCCTCCCAGCAAAAGTTCCAAACTTAGAAACAAAGACCCGGAGAACATTCCGGACGCCGGGTCACAAAGACCGTCCCGCAACACCACCTGTCTCAGACAGACGGAACATAGGAGATCGTTGGAATGTCGGAACTCCGGCAATCCAACAATCTTCAGGGACAAGCCTGTCCCAGGTTGGTAAGCACTAAGTAGTGCGCGCTGCACACCCTTGCAAGTGCACGACCTAACCTGTGCAAAGAACATAGAGAGGCAGGGGTGGAAAGGTGGACCTACTAAATAAAAACTAGACGTGTAGAACACCATAACTAAAATAAAGGGAAAGACAGTATAATCGTTAATGAAAGGACAGGAAGCCCACTCTGCCATTTCATGTCAAGAAAACAATCTCGATTCATGCATGACACTGCAAGTAGTAACAACATTGATTCGTGCAATATTGTATCCACAGTAATGAATAAATGCATGAAGAAATTGAATACCTTCTTGTACATAAGAAAGACCGCAATTTACACTAAATACTGACTGTGAAAGCACGTGATAGTGTTTCTTTTTGACTGAAAGTGGTGTTTTATCTTTATTGCAGACATCATGAATCGCATTGATGAAGTGATGAATGAATTTATGCAAGATCGACTGGAGAACACAGAGGACTTAATGAACGTATGGTGGAAGCTGTGCAAGTGGGAAGCGCAGGGATATCGCCCGTCACATCCGGAGCTAAGGTATGCGTTTATGTCAAACCTGTTATTCCTATGCTGTCGCTCGCATTTTTAAATATTATGAGCCTGTGAATTGGCATCACATATTAGTGAATTACATGCTGTTAATCCAAGCGAGTTTGAGGCCTTTACTGATATTGCACAACAAAGATGTTACGAACTTTGCTTCCAGGAGTAAATTGGGGAGGATCGTTTAGATGGGGATACGATTACTAAATTTTGGGGGGAAAGGGAAGCCGATCAGTTTTGGGCTACGTTACGGACCTTTTCATCACTTCCATTAAGTCGCAGTGGGGACGTACGTCCTTCAGATTAGAATATTACAACCGCGCCCCACAAGAACGTAGGATGGAGGTGGTGGAAACATCCAATGAAGTTCCAATAATTGATCTTATTCCTCCGATTACGAAAGGGGTAGAAACGAAATAGAAATAGGAGAGGATGAGTTGTGAAGAGGCAAAGCTTGTAAAGGAACTGGATGAGCAAGTGTTGAAAGATCGTATGATGAATAATGTGTTACTTCTCATGGACGAGAGGGATAGTACAACGCGTAAGGCAGAGGAAGCTCATGTACTTAGTCAAGTCCAGGATATGGACGAGGAAGATAAGTGTCTTACCGCATTAGGTTCACAAGTCAACGCGACTATTACAAATATACTACTACTTCGAATCCAACACGGGAGGGTAGGGTTTCCTGTATGATGGGACATACACATACCGTGGTGTCTACCTCTGTTGTGATAAACAATGTTGGTAAAGGGAATCATGTTGCAGGTAAAATTGTATGCCAAAATGATGAATTGTTGGAAGCAGAACGCTACGATTTGGCAAACATTACCGTTGCACCTGGCACCTCAGGTGGTAGTAGTAGTAGCACAACATTGGATCACCCTTTATTGCTGCAGAGAGTGCACTGGAAGCAAAGCATAAAAAGAAAGATTTGCCAGTGTTGAATGGAAACGTTTGTACCACCCGCCAATATGTCCTGTATCGGCTACCAAACGAATGGTAATTTTAAAATTATTTCGCAGCAGCGTCGAAGATACCTCCACTTTGGAATGGAGGGGAGGCTTATTAAAATCGAACCTGAAGGCGCCAATGTAGACGACGTGGAGCAGTACGTTTACGAGCTTTTCGCATTCGCAATCGGTAATGTTTTACGCGCCATAACCCAGGGTTAAAGTTTGGTTATGTCAAGGTATTTTATTTTCTCAACACTGCATTTGTACAGGGAGCGTTAACATTCCGTTCTGCCACCTTTAAACGCGCTTTTTGGTACAAGGCCTGCCTCTAGTTCGTCGCATTTTGTACGAATAAAATCCTGCATGGCTGCATCACGATTTACTTGTTCGGTCCAGTCACATTACAAAATTTCAAAGACCTTGCAACCTAACCTTTTCAAAAATTGTTGTGTAACCATTCTTGCTCGAGACTTTCCCCATTGGCAAAGGGTTCATGCCAAGGTTTGGGTACGTCCTTGGGCACCCGTGCCGCAGATGGTCGAGAAATTCATAGGGATACTTTTGCAACCCTCTTCTGCATAACCATCCATTTCATACAGGCCCGCATGGACCTATCCTCCATTTGCTGCATGTTGTATTTCGCATTTATCTACATGGGACACATACTGAAGCCATTAATGGGCCTTCTTACTTTCGCGGTCTCGTTTTTGATAAACTAATGAAGGGGTTATGGATATGATGTCTTCCGCCAAGTAAAGAGTACAAAGCAGACGTATTGCTAGGCTACCGATATTTGCTGAGGCTATGAAACACTGAATGACATTTGTTCGCTGTTCAATAATGTTTTTAAAATTTAATGACCGCTGCTGACAATATGGCGACGGCATTCCTACAATACGCTAATAATTCCTCTTGCATATTGAAGGTTACGTTTTGACTACATCCTTCGTGCCATTGTTTTAAAGAACCGTACTCCTCTTAACTCTGTCCCTCTGCGTCGTACAGTGCAAAGGGGGGTATTGTACCTCTGTAATTTTGATTTTTAACCGTATTGAACAGATAGGGGCAGTCTCCTTTCTTTAGACAGGTTTCTAGTCCTAAAGTTTTAGGAAGACTTGCTAATTTTACCCCCATATAGGCGTACGTGTCGCGGAAGAAAACTCGACTGCGCAGCGGTATTTGAATAAAGTTATTACCTTGGGTAATCGAGTGCACATCGTTACCCATTCCATGCTAGTCCAGGATAGTTCGTGCCGCCAGTATGATGTCATACCGCGTAGCATTGTGCGCGAGGCGTATAATTTTGTTGAACTTATCCCTTTCTTCTAACACGTGTTCAATGAACTCATACATGATCTTAAAACTAAAGTCGCGAGTGCCCTTATTTCGTGTATGTCCGCAAACCATGCATGAGGCACCAGTTTCTTTTTTAACTTTACACTCTGCGCAACTGTGAGACGCGAAAACAAGATTTATTTCAAGCCCTTTGTGCCCAGATCAAGGATTTGTGTCTCCACATCATAGACGATATACATGTATTCATCTTCATGTTGGAGGTTTATTCTCTCACAAAACACTAGTGCTGTGGGAGTACGTGCTTTTGACAGAGTTTACAAAAGTACTGTCCGTTTTCATGGGGTGCTTTTGCTACATATAGGTTCGCCGCGGTTTGGAATTGATTTATGGTTGATCGTGCAATCCCAACAAGGAAATACTCTATTGCAATCCGCACATTTAAATCTACATTCTTCGTTGTCCATAATGACATGTTTCATCTCGGAAAACGGGCCGGTGTACTTGCATTTATTGACATATCGCTGACGATACCCCTCAAGACACATATCGCAATACCCCTTCACTCTTAGGTAGGATGTAATGTATGTCATCATACTGTAATGCCCGTAGTTTGTTTTTCATCTTTCATGTACTGAATATACAGTTGATTCGGAGCATGTGGACCTGAATACATTATTGTGGCTTCTCCCGTGTCTGGGTCTTTCTCATATACCACTATGTGGTACTAAGCAGCCAAATGTTTTTGTAACAACTCGATTTCCTCTCGAGTACAGCCCCTTCGTGCCTCCACGTCAATTCCTGCTTTTTCCCACAACTCTCTCGCTATGTTAGGCCAATTATGGGGACCTTTAACTTTTCATGTTTTTACCATATCTTCTACCCCATCCACTCGCGCTTTGGTCATCGCCAGGACTGACTTTGGAGGCGAAACGACATTCCTCTGTTTTCGTTAGGAATATTTTGTAATGCCTCGTTTTCCCCTTCCCCTTTGCACATCTACCCATTGTAATTTTATCACCACGTGACCAAATAGAAATAGTTCATTTGAATTCAAAACGTTTTCGATTGCCGATAAAATGATATTGGGGTTCGGTTCATCCAGTTTCCTTTAAGAAATGTACATTGGTCTATTCAAATCAAAGGCCGTACTCTCATGGTTAATCCAATGTAGGCTTCCTCGAGGACATCGGTAAGTACAGTAGCTTAGTTCTAATAAAAACTTTTACATCTAATTTTGTGTTTTGTGTTTCAATTCAAGAAATGAACATCATCATATTCTGGGTTATATACGTTTATTAGCTTTAGATGTTACAATTGCAATGTGGATATTCCGTCCACCACCTTTGCCGTTTGTAATTTCATCCAACATTGTAACTACGCAGTGCACTTGCATACTTTTGCACTGGTTGATGATACGTATAATTTGTAAAATCAATTTTAGAGTGCAATGTACGCTAGGTAGGGCATGCTTGATCTTCAAAGTTAATGAGATTCCCCAACTGAGAAACCTTACGTAACACGACCATCTTTTCATGACCTTTGCAATAAAAGATTGATCCCTTTTCACAACATTGTGCATGAAGATGGCGAATATACGATACGGTATATCCATTGGAGGTATTTCACTCTAACCCGAGCAAACGATGTTTTAGCCAATCGAATTGTCGTTGATATCCAATGGATAAATCAGAATGTTCACATGGTAATTTCAACAGACAATGGAATAACAATGTGGCATCACATGCAACTAGGCAAAATTCTCGAAAAATGTACTCCTTCGGGGAAATTTTAAACTCTTGGAAAGCAATAATGTACTGCCTTGCGCATAATACACGGGAGCCAGTTATGTTCAGCTGTTCATGAATTAAAGGTATTAATTGTGCAATGCACTCAGAGTCTTTTATAAACTGACGAACAACTTTTAACAAAGTAGTTTCACCATGTGAGCATGACCCTGCTCTACGAAACGATCAAAATACTCTTGAAAAAGTTCAGGATCGTTCATATGACTTTCAACATGTGCAATCACAGTACCTGTATTCCGAATGTACATACTGTTACCCACTTTGCGTAAATTAAACTCGGTATACTGAATAGGATTGTTTAGTAAGTACGTACCTATGGGGTTCGAGTCCACAATATACTCGCCACGGCAACTCGCACATTGAGCCATACTATGTCCACTACATACACAGTTCCATTGTATATAATGACAAATACACACAGGTCCACTAAATAAAATGTGATTACACAGGATCCGTTACTATGTTAACCACTACATTCACAGTTCCAAATGCATGAATACACAGTTGTACAATATGCCACGTCCACATACATTTTCACAGCGCTGAAAAGATGCATTAGTGTCCTTTGCAAGCAACATATCCACGAACTCGCACATTCTGGTTTTCAACAGCCGTTGCAGACCCCAATCAAACTTTTCCTTCAGTTCAGCACCGTCAGGATGATTTTCCACATATAGTTAAACAATGTGTTCACAGTCTCTTATTTAAGTAATATTACTTTCGTACGTCCTGCAAACAATGTATAGATCTCCTCTGGTAATGCATCCGGAAATAAATAGCCACCACGATGACCATACATATATGGTCACGTTGACTAGGTTGGTTCGTATAGCATCCTATACACCTTCGACCAGCTTCCCAATACTCAATACACGGTAAAATACATGGTTGGTCCACCCAGCGTGTTGTACACTTACACCCCGCTGACTTAACGTCGTTCAAGGCGGAGGTGGTGCTTGACGTAATAACTTTGTCTACGGTCGTTGCGGCCATGGCTACTGTTGAACTAACTTCATCAGCAACACACTAAAACAAGCCAGCGAGACATGCGCATAACACCACGACGCAACACCGTCTACCAGTCGCCACTCAATACGGCGGCTGATACTCTGTTCCTTTGTCAAGGATCTACATCATCCATCATCTGTAAACGCTACATCATTATTCCATACAACATCATTACCACCCATTCTGATTCATTCCATTGTGTAATTAAGGTGTACATCGGCTCCTTCGCGGTCATTGTTACGTTACATCAATCTGAGAACGACGTGTATCAGAACAATGCTCCTTGTTTCGAACATGACTCAGCAAGGTGCACGTAATCTACCATCTACTACTAACCATATATGTTTATGATAATTAAACCATTAAGTCTCTAGATTAATTAATATTAAGTTACCTTTTCGTATTATTTTTTATTTCAAAGGAAACTAATGTTAGCAAGATTTGTGCTGCATGATGTATAAATTAATGCATTATTGAGTATACGCGGGCGCCTTTTGTTGTACCTATCGATAAGATTTGTAGAAAAAATAATAATGTGTTTGATTTCTAAGCTTACCTATGCTGCAGTTCCTGGAGAAAATGCAAAGAAATTTGAGCCACTCAAATTGTTTTTCTTCACTGGTCTTTTCTTTTAGGTTTGTACCTCTTTTGATCATCTCCCCACAGGAGCTAATCATCATCATCTTCACTGTTCTTGCGCAGAATTCTTGAGAAGTGACCAAGACGAGAAACCTCCAGAATATTATCAAAGCCACAACCTTTTTATTGGAAAAAAAGAAAGTAATAAATAAGATTGTTCTTTTTTTTTAGAAAACTACAAAAATTATCTCTGAATTTTTCAGATAACTGATAAACGAATATTAGTTTTATTTAGAGTGATATTATTCTAGTTAAAAAGAAATTAACGATGTATGGAAGTTAATAAGGTCATGTTTGGTATACAAGTGCGGTAGTGAAGACCAACGAACAATTTCGGATTTTGTGGTGATATATTTTTTCAAATTAGTTTACTATAATTTGTCAACAGACTTATGGCGGTTGAGTTTCTTACGAGTGATATCTAATGAAATGTCTCAGACGCAATCGGAACGATTCGTTTTGTTCGGGTTTTCCTCTTACGAAAGTGTTGTCTGCTTCCCCAGAATCTGCGTGAGTTCTGACGATCAAGCATGAAATAAACGTTACGCTACAGGGGTGAAACATCTACGCTCGGCAGTTTTAGCTAACTGTGACAGACTGTAACTGCATTTTCCTTCTTGCTAATATGTATGAAACTTGGAAACAATCCTCCAGAGATAAGACACTGATACTTCCACCGCTTAAAGAACACTGAACTCCAGCTGGTGTTTTCCCACCCATATTTTTCTTCCCCTCATTGACTATCCTGGCGCAGTTCTTTTTAGTTCAAGGTCGCCCGACATAATCCCTTGGACGAAGTATAGTGCGTATCGTGTCTCTACCACAAGATAATTCATAGACGAGCGTATTTGATAAGTATAGCTAGGATTTGCCTATTTTGTTCCTGTGCACTAATTGTAGGCTTTCAATAGATATGTTCTGATCATGTGAGATCATACGAATTACCAAGGTTTAAAGTGCCTATAAATGCCTATTTTGGGTTTAAGCGCCTATGTGGTATTTACTCGAATATAAGAGCCTTTAAAAATTTTGGGTCGGTTCTGAGACCCCGCTTATTGTGCGAGTATAACCAGATCACTAGAGAAAATTCACCCATGGCAAGTTATTGATTGCAAAAGCAGTGATTTAATAGAAGTATCTCTCCAGATAGTTAGTTCCCCAATCCATTGTGGATATTTCAGTGTTGGGTGAGGGTTGCAGTCCGAGCCTTCCGTTCTATTTCTACCATTTGTCCGAAAACGTATTTTGCGATTATAAGTGCTGCGCCTATAACCGCGTCCCGTCTCGTTCGTGCGCAAGCCACGGAGCAAACCGATTAACACAGATTTCCCTCGTACGGCAAAGAGGTATGCGTCAGATGGTATAAGCAGTCGGTTCGAGGTACTACGTCTGATATAAAAGTATGGAATCGCTTGAAGCAATTTTTGTGATATTGATGAAGGATCAAGGTGGAAATAACTCGCATAAACATACAGTACGATGTGCACTATAATCATATTACTGATAATGATATGACTGGTCAGTTAATCTCTCAATTTTCATTAAAGTTCTAGTAACTATTTTCTATATTCTACTTATGACTCATAAATTGTGATAATAGAAGATCGTTTCTATACAAAATATTTCTGCAACATTATATGACTACAAACTTATTAATAGTCCCTCATACAACTCCCGTTTCTGTTCTTAAATTCGGTCAAGGTAAGTACGATAAGCTACTTGTATGAGAGTTTCTTGTTTTTACTTTACTAACCATTCACTTTTATGCCTTCTTGACTTACACAAGGATTTTTATTTTTGCACTTTATTATAATGATTTTTAGTACGATTCTTTTAACTTGCTATCTTTGGACTATACTGATTACTATCCTCGCACATTACCATTAACCGTCGAGATTCTTTCAGCTCGTTGTTTCGCAATTTCACTAAGCACTTATGATTATATAGAACTTTTAGACATACATCTCTCGATTTTCTGCAAATTGAGATATTTCCTTTTTATTTCTATATGTAACCCTATTTCTCTATTAAAGCACAGTATCCTTTTTACTCTACCACGGGAAACTACTTTACTTAAATGTCCTCCTTTTGGCAAACCAACCAACAACAATCCCGATTACGTGTGCGATACGTCGACGTGAACAGTCTGAGAGAAGGATTTTCCACTTTTATCGATTTCTCAGAACCCTAAGTCTAATTTGTACTCTTCCTGACAACTAGACTAATCCAACAACCGTTCTACGGACCCCTACTACGCAATCATCCAATTGAAAATGCAATGAAATCCCGATAAGCAGTTAGAAATGCCCCGGTCCAAGGTCCGCCATTGTTGGGGCTAGGACTAACTGGTGCAATCTTATACAGGATTGGTAACCCAAAGTGCTTAGGCAGCGGCCTGCGTACAATAACACTTAGATTGGTGAATGCCATAAACCGTGGTATACCTAAGAGAGTTTTCATTCAGAACATCAATTTTTTTTAATTTCTACTTAGCAGCCGGGTCCGTACTACACGTACATTTGGACACGCTTCTGTGCCCGATATAGTTTATTTGCTAATAAATACCATAGATAGTGTAGATTAAAACGATACTGTATTTAAGAGCTCTAAAATTATTATTATTGAATAGTTTCATTAATCATTTTCATTAAAAAAGATTTTTTTCAACGACAGCTGCATAGTCTAGAACGGTCATCACGCAATGCCTCCTAGCGGACTTCATCAAAAATGCCTTCGTGTTTGAAAACGGTGTATTAATAACTCCATCGTACAAAACGTTCTTTTGAAAAGCAAAAAAATGAAACAAGTAAGCAAACTGTACCTCACAGCATGTAATCCTTTACTCTCAAAGTTTCTTATTACTATATTATTTGTACTTATTCAAAATATCATAGCTATTGGTTCGTTTTAGTGAGACGCTCGTCGTCACATGCCTCTTAAAAACAATAAAAAAAACATTTTAAAGACATACTTTTCTTAAATAATTCGTACTAAAAAATAAATAATAATCTTGTTTACGCATGACTAAACAGAAAAGCACAGGGTGCGCTCTCATGTACCGTAACTTTATAAATTCTTCAATTAGCGCGTCCATGCTTTTCTTTTTAGTCATGCATAAACAAAGTTATTTTTTAATTTTATACGAATTGTTTAAGAAAACTACGTCTTTAAAAAGTTTCTTTTAATATATTTTTTCGAGTTATTTCAGTGATCTGATATTTTTCTCAAGTTAATGTTTTGTGACCCAAATCCTAAAGTGTTCTGCAACCAGTGAATGCCACCTAGCTGCAAACTAGTATTTATTTTAGGATAAAGAAGTCCATATTAAAATATGCTTTTAAAATATAGAAATATATGAAAGTAACAATGGAAAATTGTATTGTAATCCGACTTACGTCGCTGTGCAAAATTTCATCATTGTATGGCGTCGGGAAATGAGTTAAATAAACGTTACAAGATTTTACGACACTACAAACCATTATGAACTAAAGAAAAGTCTGTAAAAATTATGGGCGTCCGTAAGATTCAAAGCGTGCAAGCTTTTTACTGGTTGACAGCAGTTCAAGCACGCCAGAGTTTGTTTTCTGAGACGCAAAAATAATAGTGACTGGATTTCTATTCTGGGGTTGGTGAGTAAGAGTGCTCTGATGCCCTTGCGCTTACCGCTCATAGAAGAACGCAGACTGAGCCTGTTACACTTCTTAGGCGCTTTATGCTTCTACCTCTTCGGCTCTGAAGACATGTCGCAGTAGCAAATGGGCAAAAACAAGAAGAGAAGGTAGTTTGTGTTGCGAGTGAGTTTTGTGCATGCTATAAGACAACGTCTCAGCAACTGGATTAAGAATGCCTGGCAACACTGTGGCTGAAAAACAACATAATATCTATAAAAGAAGAAAAAGTAAAGAAGAATAAAATGGAATTTAGGTTGTCAGTGAATTTTAAGCATGCGATACGATGTTTCTGAGCAACTAGACTCTGAGCAACGTCTGGCAACATTTGACTTCTTTGGCTGAAAATTTGTTTAATAATCATTTCCATTGTTTCGCTTCTCGCGTTCTCTAAAACAGAAGTATACCGGTATGTGTTTCAGTACGCGACAGCAGATTTACGTCATCGTAGTTGCATAAATAGACTCAATTGGTTCCACTTTTTCAGAGAACGCTCTGTTTGCGCTTCTCTGATTTACGCGCTTAGAACGT
The DNA here is from genome assembly GCA_022664845.1 of Lepisma saccharinum. Classification (NCBI taxonomy): domain Eukaryota; kingdom Metazoa; phylum Arthropoda; class Insecta; order Zygentoma; family Lepismatidae; genus Lepisma; species Lepisma saccharinum. The sequence continues at coordinate 19,100 of JAGDQP010015274.1, read as the reverse complement.
CGGCATTTGGTCGGCAAAGGCGGGGCGACGTCGGGTTTTGTAAAACCGACGTCAGTAGACGGGGTTAACCATCTATGCCGACCCCGGCGGCGGCCCGGAAAATGGTCCGACGACAAAACGCCACTTATGGGTCGCGCCAACCTTCCCCGACTCCCCGACTACTAGTTGGTCGGACCGCCGTCTGGGTCGGCATTTGGCTTGCTGGGAGGAGTCTAACGATAAGTGGTAATTTGGAGATATTTTCTGGCGTTCGTGAGAATCGTGAAAGGAGACGCAGGAATCAGTAGCGTATAACTAGAATTGCTTCCCTGCAAGGACATTTTTAGGAACCTTGTTGCAGGGCCCTTCTATCAGTATCGCCCACATGCAAATTCAGCAAATTCTTGCCGCATGTAAAAACTGTGTAGAGCGATGTTGCCACATTTCTAGAACGAAGATTCTCTCCAGACTACTCGAAAATTCCCGTCCAGATAAAATTTACGTCCCTTTTATCAAATGTGAGAACGTTTAAAAATCTTACTTTGAGCCGACTTCTCTTGTAACGTTAGGTTTGCCATTAACTCATTTTCACATATTTATATGTCGTCGGTAGGAGGGCACCTTCATGTTACCCCCCGCTTTGCCCGCCGCGCGGGGCCTTGTGGCATTTTAGTTAGGCTCCTGGCAGGAATCTCTAATGAAAAGTGGTCGATGTTTATTATTGAGGCAAGGATAACGATGATTCACACTTGGGCAAAGTGACGCCGGTTTTCCATGAACGCGCTACCTATGTGCTTTGATTGCGATTTGGCTGAGTAGTCAATTGAAACACGTATTTAAGTATTTCTATTCGGTACTCAATCGCAAACAAAGCACGCAGCTAGCGCGTTCCTGAAAAGCCGACCTGATATTTTGTCACCTTTATGTAAGAGAGGTAAGTACTTTAAAGTCTTAAAATAAATACTATCTTTATTTCGTCTGCTTTGTACACAAAAATTCGCACAAGTTTCAACGCATGCTACGACCGAATTGTACATTGTTTAGTATATTTTATTTATTTTTCTGGTAGTATGATTAGGACTTTGATATGATAACCACAGAATGACAGCCATAGACTATATTTCGAGGGGGTGGAGTGGCGGGTTTGTATACATGAATAGGCAAAGTTGGGAAGAATTACGAAAAAAAGGAGGGGATAATTACACCACAATAGTATTTACACATTGATTGTTTACAAGTAATTTAACTACACTTAATATATATATTATTTTATAATAATTTATATTATTATTATTAACAATACATTAACAATACATTCTTGTCAGTAATGTACTCGCATTGTCTTATAAGGGGTTGAACCGTCCTCTTCCTCTCCAAATCAAGCAAAATTTATGCGAGAGAAACAGTAGAATAGATAGAGACAATCAATACTTTCTAACAAGAATGTACAGAGCACAGTCCATTCTCACTTTGAATTAATTCGTATTTTTAGAAATGAATTTTTTATATGTCCATGTATTAGCGTATTTTGTATTTCCGCAACACCCATTTCTAGGTACGAGAACACAAAACTACAGGAGAGAGGGATATTGTCTATCGTCTACATTGAAACACTGTATTTTTTGTCACCTTTCGTTCTTATTTGTTTAGTTCACTAAAAGCAAATTTGTTGAGCAGAGTACATTAGTACGAATTATCTATGTTTATTGTTTCGAAATCAGTGTTAACATTTGAGAAAACGAAAAATATGACTTCCTATTTCAGCTTTTTGGTGTCTATTTTGACTATATTTAGTGCCTTTTTGCCTGACTATTTCGCATTTTTAGTGCCTATAAATCTTAGCTTTATTGATGAGTGACTGCGGTTGTTGAACAGGGTGTAAATCAGCAAAAATAAAAATAAACGCCTTTATAGATGGTTATTTTTGATTTCGGCGATCATATTGGATGACACAAGCATCGGACGGTTGGGGACTTTTGGATTTATGATACAGGATGCTGAAATGGAGAGATATTGAAGATTTCAAAAATTTCGAATATTATTTCCGGGTTCGGCTGAAGGTTGTGCTAGTTTTACTAGGCTATTAAGCCTCAGATTCAGATTAAATATTGGAGACAACACTGCACGAGTATCTAAAAGATAAAAGCCCTGAAAAAAATGCATTAAGAAGTAAACAATAATATTGCAGTCAAGCAGGATGACTTGGCACAGTGATGGTTTCCCCAGATTGCTTGAACTGGCTAAATTGATCCATGTGATTTTAATATTTCACTAATTAACCATACCTTTTGTGTAAATGTGACTTTACAAAAACTGAAGTTTGATGTCGCTGGTATCAAGGTGACAGCAAGAGGAAGTTAAAATTCTGGTTCACTACACTGGTGCCTATGTAGTTCTGCATATTAATGTTGAATGAATGAAGAACGATATTTTACATTGGTATTCTATACCACCTAGTATAGATAGAGATTTAGTTTGTGTTTGTGTAAATGCAAGTGTACCACAGAACGTGAAGTTATTGGTTACACGTTCTTAATAGTTGAAGAACTTCGCAATACCATAAGAACGCAGATGGGCGCTTCGAAACACGAGATGTAGAAAATATGATCCAGTTCACCTTATGCCATCTGAATAGCAGTGAAACATTGTTTCCTTCAATTACTTCCATGCCAAAAGCATACAATTACAGCTGCTTCATATTTGATTTATCAGCATCAGTATAAACATGTATATCTTGATCAAATACCAGCGACGTTCTTTCATTCTAAGAAAAGTCATTCTTGGAAGTTCACACGGAGCACCCCGGAGTTCCCCTCTCCGATCTGGATGAAACTTCCAAAGTGGACGGTCTTCGACGTCAACTTCTACGTTTCGTAACTGTATATAAAAGCAACGAGATAATTGGAAAGTTGTGTGATATCTATAGTGAAATGCACGTACGTCAAAAGGCTTTTAAGATTCTTACAGAATTAAGCTGAGTTATGCAAGGCAAAATCTGACAAGAACATATTACACCTAACAACAACAATTTTTTGGTGTGTTAGCCAGGTGGACACCATCTTGAATTCAACTCAAAAGTAGGAGAGAAGAACGGGGTACTGCGATACACGAAATTCGGCTGGAATTTCACGACGAATGCAATTTTGTAGTTGTGAACGTGACTGTACCCTTGGAAAAGCTATATGGAAGAAGTAATCTAACGAATTTCCCTATTCCCAGGCGTGCTAATACAACACTTGAATGCTTTAACGCATGCGGAGTCAATGGAACGAACATGCATCGTCTTATTCTCGGGAAGAATTACTTTCACCAGACATACACCGCAATTTAGCTGTAGTTTGAAACGCTGTGTCTATAGTTAGGATGACCATAACATAATGAAGTCATGAATGATCCTTTCTGTTTATTTATTATTATTGGTGATAAAAATGTAACCACGTGAATTTAAAGTTCATTTACATTTAGAGAAGTGCCGAAATCTAGCACTGCGCACAATTGTCAATAAAAAAGCAGATAAAGAACACGTATTTCCAATATATTCCATCACACAATATTTTTAGTTGCACCTATATTAGGGTGATCTTGATTCGTTCGACAGAATCCGCACGCGTTTAAGCGTTTGAACACTGTATTGTCCTGCTTCGGAATAGGCAATTTAGTTGTGTTGCTTCCTTCATAACTTTTCATCTACTACACCCACATTTATGTTCACAACAAATACAAAATTGCATTCCTCGTGGAATTCTAGACGATTTTTTTTTTTTTTTTTTTTGTATTGCATTACTCTATTCCTATTTCCCACACTTGAGTTGAATTCAAGATGGCAACGTCCACCACCGATGGCTGCTTTCCCGTTGACACTCCCAAAGTTGGTGGCCATTAGGCGTAACATATCTGGATTATGTCGAATTTCCCCCTAAACAACTCAGTTTTTCTTGAAATCATAAAACGTTTAAATCACCACGTTACTCCTAGATGCAATTGCGAAACGTAGAAAGTTTCTTCTTTTCACGTTGAAGACTGTAAAATGTGAAAGTTTAATCCAAATCGGATTGAGGAACTCCGAGCTGTTCCTTGTCAGTATGATTACGAGGGAAATAAAAGATTGGTTACACGAAAATTTTGTAGGAACTACTTTTTTTGCGTTGCAGGAGGATAAGTCGATTGCGAAGAGGTTTGTATTTCTTCAGGTTGCTGGAACAGGATTTTATTTCGGGCGGGGGGGGGGGATTGAGGGGGTCCACTATCTCCATATATATAAACCGAAGTGCCAAAAGTCCTGAGATAGCGAGAGGGAACTACAAATAGATACACGTTGTACCACATTTTCCCTTCATGAGACAAATATTAAAGAAGAAACTGGAATACAATGGGACAGTTCATCAGTTGCACATAGATTTAAAAAAAAAAGAACATGATTCTATCAAAAGCTTGTACGATATTCGAAATTCCGAAACAAAGTTTTTTTAGGTAATGGGGATGAGATTCAGTGACCCCATGAGCAAAATGCGTACAGATAATAATACGTCAGATACTTTCGAGATTCACAGTGGACTGAAACAAGGTGATGCCTTGTCACCACTACTGGTTCTAAAATTAAAAGAGGACAAAAAGTTATTAACATTCAATGGTTTTAGCCATAAGTTTGTATACTCGGAAGTAATACTGATGTCTTAGTAGAAGCTTGTAATTGGATGGTCTACAGGAGAAAGTAGAGAAAACAAAATATATGATAACAAGCCGAAACATAGAGGATGAAGAAGGAAATACAGACATAATAATTAAGAATGAGATAATAGTGGAAGTACATAGTAAAAAAATAGCACAATGTGGTGTCCCAGCGTGACTACCACGTTTTGTGTTAAATCAACACAACACGGTGTTGATTTCGTTATTGGGAGAAGAAAAGTTACGGCTGCATAGAGTTTTAAACATGGGTTGTTGAGTTAGTAGTCGAGCGTCTTTTTTATTATTATTATTTTTCATTTAGAAGTCGAACGTCTTTTTTTCTCTCTCTCTTACAAAAAATATATTTAAATTCTATACATACTTTTCTTTTTTTACAGAACAAAACTATATTTTTTTTCTTTTATAGTTTTCATAAATAATTAGACCCGAACACAAAATAAATCAAATTTCTTACCTCAAAGTCCCCTCTTTTACATTATCCATTTTTAATATAACCTTTATAATATTGAGCATACTCTTCGTGTCGCTCTCGTGGTATATTGTAGAAGTGGTATAGGACTTCTTGTGAATACCACTCAGCCGTATTAATTTCTTGTTTATTTTTTTAAAAAAATAAACATTGTCACAGCAAATAGCCACATCACAAATTTACGACGTGCTGAGGGAAAAACATCGGAAAGCCGGTTGACGATATGTGTCATTTAGTTTTAAATCTCGATAATGGCACCTTGTTACTCTCCAATATAACATTTTACAGTGTTCCCAAATCATTTCTTTTTGGTTACATTTCACTACCTTGTGATATAAATAATATCTTTCTCAATACTTTTTACATCCATCTTCTTCACTCATACCTTTTTTTTTTTAAATTTGTTCCAAAAGGATCCAAATTGTAATGGAAAATATAATTTACTCAAAATAAGAACATTTATAAAACGACACCGATCTAAAATCGATGATAAGCACTCTTGATATTTTTGCAAATCTGCTATAAACATGTGAATCAAATTTGTAGCTGTTTCTGATATCGTACGATTCATGTTTTTATACCAAACAATACCTAACACTTTAATATGATCGGATATTTTGATCTTTTCCATGGCTTTTGGACTAATCCTAGCTTCCAAATTCATCGCTTGAGTTTTATCTGGATACAGATTCCCGAAATAGTATAAAATTTCTCGATCAGCTCCATTATTTTATATAATTCGTTTTCATTTTTCATACAAAAATTTATATCATCTGCATATATAAGACTTCGAATAGGTCTTTGCCATAGTTTTATGTCTGACAAAGACTGATGAACTGCATGGGTAAAGGGTTATATTATCAAAGCAAAGAGAAGGGATGCAGAAGGACATCCCTGGAGGACTCCGCGCCTCAGAGAGGAATCCAATGGGCTTTTTGCCCGTTTACTGAAATTTTAACATATCGATTTCCTTATATCCAACGCATTAGTTGGATGAACATATTTGGAAAATTCATAGCCCTCATTATTGAAAATAAATACCCATGAGATGCTTCATCGTGGGCACACGAAAAGTCAGTTTTTAAAAATAAAATGGGTATAGTTTCTCCCCTCTTTGCATATAGTAATCAATCTCTAACGTTCATTACATGAATATATATGAGGTTCATCCTCCGAGCGTCTTACCGACTTGGCTAAATCGTCAGACAGAAAAAGCATTAGATTCAAACAGTATACAGGATAAAGAAAATGTTGCTGACCCCCAAACACAAAGAAAGTTATTCTCACGACTTATGTCATGATTTAATAACTTTTCCATTGATCAATTAGGGATCAGAATTCCCATATATTGCGAACATGTTCCTTCTATGAAAGCAAGCGCAGTATTTTACATGTTGTTACGATAAGAAAGCCGTAATGTTTGTCAAGTGTTTGGCTGTCGCCATCTTGCTTGCTTTCATAGAAATAGAATATTCTCAATGAATGGGAATTCTGGTTCTCAACTGACAAATAGGAGTTGATTAAACCATGGAATAAGTCGTGCAAGTAACTTAGTTTGTTCTGGGGGCTCACCAACATATATTTGATCCCATACACTGTTTAAATCTATAGTGTTGTCGTTTAATTCAAATGATGTTCACTAAATATCGTTTGTATCGAGTGGCTTTCCTGTCTGACGATTCAGGCAAGTCGTTAACATACTCGACTTTTAACCGAGCAACCCATGTTCAAGTCTCGCCGCAGCCGTAACGTTTTCTCCCAGTACTGAAATCAACACCGTGTGTTGTGTTGATTTAACACACAAAAAGTTGTAGTCACGCTGGGAAACCGCATTGTGTTGAATTAACACAGCTATTTTTTGCAGTGTATTATCTTAGCAAGATACTTTGTCAAATTTAAATACTTGGGAGCATATAACAAGTAAGAAAGAGGTCACGGAAAAAATAGGAAATCCCTTAGCATCGGGCAGCGCATGTTTGTATTTAGTCCAAAAGCTCTTATTCTCTCGACGAATATCAATAAAGTTGAAATTGTAAAAAAAAAAATAAAAAATAAAAAAAAAATTGTTATACTGCAGTTAAGTTTTTTCCGTTGGGAAAGTTGAAGATATGAGAGTTGAACATAAATAGCAAGTGTTTGAAAATAAGGTAGACGTACGGGCCGAAACGTGACGAGATGACCGGAGAATGGAGGAGACTACATATTGGACAACTCTACCGACTATATCATTCGCCAGATCTTGTAAGAATAATAAAATCAGGAAAGCTAAAATGGGCAGGCCCTAGCTCGATTGCGGGTAAAACGAAAATTATATTCCGTTGTGGTTGATAAGCTGGGGAGAAAGGCCGTTAGGAAGACCGATTTGTCTTTGGGAGGACAATATTAGAACTGATCTTCGAGAGGTAGACGTTCGTGATATAAACTGGTTTGATCTTGTCCAGGATAGAATACAATGCCAAATATTTGGTACTGCGGCGATGAGCTTAAAAATTCCCTAAGTCATGGAATTAGTGTAAAGTCACCCGAGTTCAGAAAACAATGAGACTTTTTGAAAATTCCAAAAGTGTTATATTTTTCACATGTCCAGAAAAGCTTAATAAAATACTGATTATTTTTTATGTTTATGAATCTTTTTAAAATTGTTTTATAGAGCGGCGGAGTTAGGTTGTTCTTAGCTTAGGAATCGGAAGGTCCTAGGAACGATCCGAGCGGCTGCCTGTTCTGATTGAGGTTTATACATGGTTTTCCCCTTAGTAACACCAAGCACATGCCGAAGTAGACTCTCCCTTCCAACATCTTCCTTAATCTTTCCTGGACTGAGTCAAAGTTATCTAAAGTTCATAAGTGAATAAAAAAAAAATAGGTGGTATATTTTTGTAGTTTTATTTTATTTTCAACGCGCCCTTTGATAGGAGATTCGTTTTTTATAAAATTATTTGAAGATGATTAATAATAATGACTGTTTTTTGAAACTATTTTTCAGGGTGAGCAAGCTGTTATCGTATCTGATTTATCTCAGTGGCGGATCCAATATTTACCTGAGGAGGCGCACAGGTGGAATAAACCAGAAACATTTTCGATGTTCTTCCGCTAAGTGAATTCTTAAACTATATACATATCATATTTCGTCTTATATTGCCAAGTTTTATCATGGAATATGCCACCAGTATCCCAGAAAATCATGTTTCTAGATAAATTAGATTTGTCTGGAAACAAATGGAAGATTTTTTGCTGAGTCAAATTGTTGAAATAATGTTACAAAAAATTAACTATTTTCTCTTGAGGCCACGTTTATTGAACGTAAAAATAAGGAATTCTGTTGATTATATCTACCTGTTTCCGTATCCATTTTAAAGTTATTACAACAGACTGAACAGCACAGGTACGTCGCATTAGAGAATACAAAACTTTCCTTTTACTGTTAAAAGTCTATAGAAACCCTACTTACACCTCCTAACTATGGCTTTAGACCTCTCAAAATGGAAATCCTCGAAGAATAAATGCTACAATAACATGTTCACATTTAATCGAGAGGTTCGTCAAGGATCATAACATAGAGAATTTCTACCCTGTTGTCCTCTTAGTTATAGCGGGCGAATGTAGAAATGGTACTTTCAATATAAGCCACTTATATTCAAAGCACTTCTTTCCTCAGATGAATAAACTAATGAAATTCATAATAGTCTGAATTTCTTACATAGTTTCTTTCATCAGGGGTTACCGAATGATTGTTACCACTTTCTCCTGCCAAAACACGAAAATAGCCCACCGAAAAAGCTGTCGAAGAGAAGAGGTAACACAAGGAACTTAGTTTCATATCCCTAAAGAGATCAAAAATACTTTCTTGTACACAAATACTCTGGGAGAGATTTCTCTAGAACTGTAATGTGATAAAATGATAAAATTACTTTCAGCAACACAAAAATTAATCTAAAGCTTTGTTTAGATTAATAAGATCGTTACGATGGTAAAAATCGTGGTTGAAATATTACTTATTTATCGTGCTTGTACTTCCATCTTGTCAGTAAAGAAAAAGGTTACAGGCTTAGAGTAAGGAATCTCCTTTTTCTATACTCTAAGGTTTCAAGGTAGATGTTTAAATTATAAAATAATGAACACAAATGAATTGATTGTGGCTTAACATTTTGTACATCAGTTCTGCCATCACTCTTTTATACTTTAAAAGTGATACGCACCACTAGGATGCTATATATTTCGATAACGAAAGAAATAAACTCACGAGGTGAGCTGCGCTTAACGGCCATTTTGGGTTTAGATAACTAACGTAAGAAGATAATCGTCGTAAGTTGACGCTGGTTACATTTGAAACCCGCGTTAACGGTAACTGGCGTTTACATTACTAAAATGTTCTTGGTTACGTTAACCATGGTAAGATGTTAGTAATGTAAACAATAGTTTATATCCTCTGTGCATACACTCTTAAAAATTCAGTTGAAATTTCCTGTAATAATACCGGAATCGTTCCTGCTTTTCCCCGTAGCCGTATTTTACAGTGAAAATAAATTCCAGAAGCAACGTAATCAACCCTCTATATAAATTTGCTATAAATAAGGTTAGTACCTGAACTTTTACGGTAAAAATTTGGCGTCCCTGATTGCCAGTAATTTCACCGCAAAATTTCCGGTCCTTTTTTAAAGAGTGTAGGTGTATCCAGAAGAGACAGACAGAATTTGAAGGTTTATATATAGTTTTTATCTCTGTTCACCCACACAAAAGCTGACATACCGCGTTATCTGTCAAATAAAGTAAATTATAATTTTAATCAGAAAAGCTCACCTTTCTATCCATACTTTATTTTCTGATTGCAATAAAACAAAGTCTCACTTGAAGAAAGCTCTGAGAATGTAAAAGATTGTAACCCACTTCCAAAACAGATACAAACACAATGACTGACAAGAACTTCTTCACAATAACAATTTCAAATACGTTGTAAAAAAAAGAAAAGAAAAGAGCATGCTTATTCGAAGGCAGAAGAAAATCTGTATCATTTACTACCTGCAATTTGATTAACATTCTAACACGCCACCGGGTGTTACTTTTAAGATAAAAGATGGATGCCACTACGTTTTAAATAAAAAGGTTACGCAAGGTAATGGATGTTTTTAAATATATTTTTATATCTTCTGTCTGTCGCATAATAGGTTATCAAATAGTGTGATATTCGCACGTTCTCTGGTGATAAAACAACAATGTATAACTAAAACTAGTGATATTCTTTCGTTGTCTAAACCACCATGTGAGCTCAAAACATAGATGCATAGTTCGTATTAGTGTGCCTGTTGTATCAGGTGTTGAATTGTTATGTGGACACAGACATGTCAGTGAGTCATTAAGAAACAAAGAAGAGAAATCAAAACTTAAGAGACCTTGGTGGTCACACAATACGTTTTAAATTTTAAAGAATATCGGGAAAATGAACAATATTGAAATTTTGAGAAGTGATCTCCATAATATTTCATATTTCCTAATATTTATTAACATATTTTTAATGAAATACTCTTTTTTCTTCTTGAAACTTCCTTTTTGCTAAAAATTTTGTTCTTCAAATTTATTTTCTAAAACAAACTTAAATGAAATTGTGGATCATTACATTTGATAGAGCTACAAAGAGATTTTTTTTTTTTTTGAAAGTAGCCCCGAGAATATATAGCAATATAAGCTTCGGACTACTTTTGAAAAGCTCATCCTGACATTCTTAAGTATTATCGGGCCAGCTTTCTAAAAATATTATTGTTGTTTTGTCCGTTATTTCTAAATCTCTCATAATAATAAGGGCATGAGGAACTAAGACGTCTTAATGACAAAAGATAACAGAGAAAACTAAACCTGCTCGAGGAAAATGACCACATTTAGGCCACCAATTGTTTTTACGCGTAATGAATAAATACATCGATACGCGTGTTAAAATTAATGTTAATGTCTCAAAATGTTCTATACCGAGTAGGCTGGATCGAAGCTTCCATATTAAAAGTTTATGTTCATGAACTGTTTTCTATTTATTTGTGAAAGAAAAAGTTAAAGTAATGGATTTGAAAGGGGCTCCATAGTGGGACTGCTTCCCCCTTTCAAGTAAGTGAGGTCAGAAAATATTGAAGAAAGAAAAGGAAAAGAATTGTTACATGTTTGCAACAAGTAAGGAACATACAATGTTGAGATTAAATCATTTCACTTATGTTTACAGCCGACTACATCAATTATGCAGTGGTCGCAAACATATTCAACCTTTTCCGCACTTCAACAATCAACGTGTACCCAGTCATTGCACATTACACATTTCACCCACAATTCACTACGACAATTCGATTACCATTTTGTTGCTTGTTGGAACGTACCCATATCTTTCTTTAAAGGAACGCATTAATGTAGGCTTTGGGACGTCAAACAGTTTGGCCATCTTCTTTCTTTCTTTTTTTTTTCGTTCTCACGGTGTCTATAGCTTTTACATCTCTTGTGGAGACCACAAAATCATTTTCGCTCTTCTATTGTCAACCATTGTTTATAATCTGGAATCAATTAGTCAAACCTCACTCTATGATAACAACTTATTTTCAGAAGGGATCCGATTTGAGGCAAAAAGAGACGGTGCAATTTTTTTTACCCACGTCCTACTATATGAAGCAAACAAACACAAGAGACGCAGTATTTTATATCTACCTATTCATATGAATTAGGAAAGTCTTGTGTGGAAGTAAGATGACAGGTGGAAAAATTATCTGCGACAATAATTGAACCGTACGTTTGAAGAAGGCAACAAATCCAAAAAGCTGTTTTGTGGGAAATTAACAAAAACTGTATAATATGTTTATTATTTATTGACAGGAAACAATATTGCTACTGAATATTCAAAACGGTCTTCTGATACTTTCGTACTGCTCAGACAGTTTACAAGTATTGTAGTTTTTCCTGTAGAGTTAAAAAAAGTTGGGGGATTTGTTGCCTTCTTCAAACGTATGGAAAAACGTCTGCTCATTTTTAAGTGCTGAGACGTAAGAATGGAAAAATCGACCAGAAAATGAAGAAAAACGCAAGAGAAACCTTCAAATCAATGTTATTTACAAGAAATGTATGCACAATGAACTCGAAAGTTACAAGTAATAAATTCATTTTTTTCTCCCGTCTATCCACTGACAGAAATTTCACCCTACAAATGTGCAAAACTGCTTTTTATTCCGTAACAGTGATAGTAATAGTTGCTATATGTAAACATCTGTTAACAATAGCAGTTAGAAATATCAGTGTATGAAAACGTATCTAAATGTGAGTTAGTTATTCCCGTCTGTGAAAAAGAAGTTTAAAACAATATTTTAGAATAACCTAATTACCTGGATCATGTTACGTGTGCAGTAGAGATTATGGACGAAGGTAGTTTAGTTCCTACCATAACTGTTGTAAAACTATTCTATGTAATTATCGGAGCTTGGATTTACTGGTGGAAAAGAATGCGTAATTGTTTCATGCTGAATTACTATAAGAACTTGCGACTAGCGACAGGAAGAGCTGAGCCATCATCGCGCATGCGCATTACTCCTTAACAGTAAATAGTACTTCCAAACAACTGCATCCAGTTGGCCATTTAGCGCATTGATAGCATGTTCGAAAGCTAATGCAAATAACCCTGGATCGAAACCTGGTGCAGTTTTTTTTTCTTAATGAAAATAACGTTTCTCTTTATATATATAAACGCATTAGGAAATTTAATAAGATTAGTGAACAAATGCATGTGGAGGTTAGATAAGTCAGGTACGGTACTTTTAGATAGATTTCGAAGGTGAAATTTCCGTAAGCAAAAGAAGACAATTTGGATCAAACTTCCCTTAATCGACTCACGAGGGTCCAAAACATTTTTCTCGGGGTTCTCCCGTTTCCTCCAATTTTCTTCTATGTTCAAATCCCTGGAAGAAATCTATGTCTTTCCGTTATTTCTTTCATAACTTTTGTAGCATTTCAAACACCAAAAGGAAACCTAACACTATTCAAATTTGAACCAAATTTTTATATGTTGTTTCTAGGCTTAATAGCTCGGTTTAGATCGTTAATGAGCAAAATCGGTCGCCATCTGGGATCCAAAATGGCCACCGAACCCATTGTTGTATAGAATACACAGCCTAAACCGCTGGGGCTATTGAAATTAAATTTGGCATAAAGGAACAACATCACTGTTTGATTACGAAAATGTTACCTAATGAGTTCAAAGACGTCATCTTGGATCCAAAATGGCGGAAGCAAGAAATCTATTTTCCATATCTATTGAGCTAGAGATACGAAATTTGGCACAAAGGTGTATTGTCACTAAGTAGTATACACCGACCGATTTACCCCATGATTTAATTACGTATTAATTAAACACGTCCTTGTAGCTTGAATTCTATAGACGCCAGACAAATTCACTCCGTGGATTGACAGGTTACTATTT
>JAGDQP010015273.1:0-37586 GCA_022664845.1 Lepisma saccharinum | reverse complement strand
TTGTAGTTTCAGCAAATTATTTCTATTTGAAATTCTAAAGTCAATCATTTCAAGAACAATGATATCATTAATACGGCGGAGGAACGCCTTGTATGGTCGAAAGAAGAGCAAATCGAGTGGTTGAATTAAACCAGTAGTCTTGAGTAGTTGAATTAAACCAGTAGTCTTTGGTGGCAAAGTAATAAGTTGAACCTTCTTGTTCGGGAACGATTCTTCTATGAGTTGGTTGATTGGTACATCACTTGTTTGTGCAGTCCACGAATCTTGCAGCAAAAGAACGTTTTCGGGTCAGAACGAGGGAGAACCTTCGCGTAAAATAGTTCGACTTTCTGCTTGTCAAGTTTTCCAGATTTTGCCCAAGTAATTATCAAATTGTAGGGTTTGAACATATTATGCTCTACCGTTTCACTCATACTTGTTTCTTTCAGACATACTAACGTTTTTGGGAACACGTCACCATCAGTAGAAACAATCACTTGAATTGTGAAGGAGTGCGTCGTGGCATTGACCGATTGTGCGACTGCTTGAACTTTATGAACACCCTTAAAGTCAAGTGTTCGACCGGAATCTAGTTTGAGTTCGATCCCACTCTGATCAGTGTTCACGAGTTGAATACTAGGATCGTTCCTAGTGAGTTCAGCGACTGCATGGACAAAAACCATTGAGTCGTTTTCAACATTCTTGATTGTCAATCACAGTTCTTGTTGCCACGTTTGTGCTTTTCCGTGAAGTGATCCGATATTTCCGCTTGAAAGTGTGCAGCCACGTTTTTCCAGCTTTGAAGGTAGGAAGTTTGAACTTCTTTGCCATTTTCAATGCCCAAATCCTAATAGTTCTATCATGAACAACAAATCCTTTCACGGGCTTCCTAGAAGCTTGCAATTACAAATTGAGAGACTTTCTCTAACTTTTGGCGTATATTTTCCCCTTGGCAACGATTGTCTCCCATTTGTACAACATACTTTTGTTCAAAATTATGGCACCAAACCTGTTTCTCATTTTCTTGATAGTACGGTGGGACTTCGTTGTCACATCACGCCAATAATTCACCACTTCTTCCATTTTGTCCAATGAGATTGTATGTCGTTGCCCTGGATCACCACTCACCGTCAATATTTGTGCACTAACACTGCCAACTCCGACACATTGCTCTACCTCACTAGTTATTTCGTCATACCTAGTATCTATATCCAGATTATCGACGCACTCAAGACTGATGTAGGAAGTAATCTCACAACCATTCGAACATAGTTCATGGAACAACTTCACAAGTTTGTTCGCTATCTTTTCTTCCCTTTCGGTTGGTTACTTTACTGTCTCTCATGTCGCCTAAATTGATGTGCGACTGGAAGAATCGGTAAACGTGTCGATTAATTTGACTCATTTCATTAGAAACACAACAAAACGTACTGGCCTTCTGGTTACCGCTGGAACTTTTCTCTGTACATGCTTCTTATCACAGGCCTGACGAGTTTTACTTAAGGCCCTTTGTGCCAGTACCATCTAGCGTTGTATCAGTAGCAAATCGTCCACCAGGTTTCCCCGTGGCACTGCTGTGTGAGATGTGTGACTCTTTTCATTGGTAGAGGATATCATTGTGTTTTCCACCACTACTACCGTTCGAATTTCAAACGAATAATTTCCTCCAAACACAACTTGTTACTTTTCATTAATGCCGAGGAGATTGCTTTACAATATAACATCGGCATTCATCTTATATGGTAGGTATTCTTTTCAAATCCGGTAAAGTGCGTGGATCCTGTTCAATTATGTGGTGAATTTCCTCCAATTTCAAGCACAATCCATTTCATTACCACGTCGAACACTTATTAACATTAGAGTGAAACGTTTCTGTATACATCTGATTATTCCCATCTGTCCATAGGATGGCTTCATTTTGGACACATTATCATTTCTGTCCGTTTGATGAACTTGATTTTGAATGGAAATTGTTATAAACATCATCAACGGTCTTAGGAATCTTTAAAGACAGGACCTACAGTTTTTGGTAGGCTCCAAACCACTGCGTTCAATGGGCAGAACTGGTTTTGAACCCGCAAAGGCGCGGTCCGAAGGAGAATGCTCTTACCACTATTCCAAGTCGCAGGGTTTCCACCAGGAGTTTCAGTTTAGGGAGTGTAAAGTTAAAATTGGGAGAATGTAAGAAGTTAAGAAGTACTGTACGGTACCCATCAATTTTTCACAGCAAAAATTTTAAAGTTGGGGAGGGGGAACTGTTGTCGAGATTTTGAGTGGGAAACACAAGTGAGGTGGGAAACACCCTCACTTCCAAGCCCGAACCCCACAATTGACTTTACATTCCAAGTTCTGTATCAACTTTGAACAGTTAGAGCGTTGCAAGAGAAAGTTGTCATCACGTTAATGAGAATATGCCTTTATGTGACAGCGTTTTGCTTTCTTCTTCTACCCAGTGTCATTATCATATGTTGTAATTTGTCGCTTCGATATTTACGTGGCTCTACTTTGGTCCTAGCACTGAGAGAGAGATTTTTTTTGTATTTTCTGCATATACTTCTTGTGCCCTTTCCTTTCCCGCCCACTACTTTTATACCATTTCTTTCTGCATGTAAGTTCGGGAACGCGCAGAAACAATAAAATGACTTATTTGGGGATCCATCTCTTGCCCATGCATGGTAAGAGAGAATCACGGGTCTCCGACATGTTCAGCAGTGAACTAAGGATGGATGCGCCTCTGTTTTGCCTGACATATTATTCCGGTACATGAAATCCGGAAGAAATGCCTTGCATTATTGTAGTACAAAACAGGGAGCATATTCAACACATTCTTTAGACGCTATATGGGAATATTCAGTGACAATAACTAAAAAAATGCCTTACTTTATGGACAAAATAACTACACAGTCGTGTTGGTGGTAAAATTCTGGCCTGAATGCATATATCACTTGACCCTCTTCCTATTTAAAATTTCGGAATTGAATCCAAGATGGCGGATTTCAAGATGGCTGCCATGATGCCTACTAGCATCATCTGGTATGGGCCTATCCTGTTTACCTCTATCCCAAGTTTCATCATCCTCCGTCAACCCGTTTTCAAAATACAAGGGTGGTTCTGGACTGCACCTCACCTGGCTTATTGGACAATTTTTTTTCGATTTTAGGTGATGCTACTCTTGAACTATATATGAAGGAGAAGTTTTTTTTGCTGTTTTATGCATATATTCGTAATGCTCTTTCATTTGAACTACATTGTTGCTATATTTGTTTCTGCGCGTTCGCGAACCTTACTTGTCAGTTTTATACGCTTCTTATCGCTCTGTGGTCCGTTTTTTTATTTAAGTCTTAATTCCTGAGCTATTCATATAATAGTATATCGTACTCTGCATATAATATAAAATACTGCAAATATTATTAGCAAGAATTAAGACATAAATAAAAACGGGCCGCACATCGATATCAAGCGTAAAAAACTGAGTTAGAACCGAAAATTAGGTCCATATTTGTTAAGCGAGATTAAGGGCCATATTTATGAATAACCCCCAAGAGTGGGTGGCTTCCAGGGGCATTGAAATTATATACTCCTGGGAGCCACCCACCTCTTAAGAGTGATTCATAAATATGACCCTAAGTGTCCTCTCCGCTCACTGGCTTCATATATTAATGCAATTTTCATTGGCAGCAGTCAGTCCAGTATTGCTTTTAGATAGAGGTCATTGGTATTATGTAGACAAATTATATTTTCCTGAATTTTCTTCTTCTTTTCTTTATCTCCTGTTAAAAATCACTGCGGCGACTGGAAATCGATTGCATCCATTTTGGAGGTATGCCAGCATCCACTGCATGCTTGAAAAAGAGTGAAAGCCTGTGTTCTCTACGGCAGTCGACAACAACACAAGTTTTCTAGACTCGACAAGTACGAGACAAAGCCCTTACTTAAGAATCTATTGTTAGAAAATGTCTCAGACATCACACTTGCTAAAAGTACAATGAAAAGAAACAAGGTATTGCCAAGGTAAATGCACTTGTTTCAAGTTCAAAATCAGAAATAAAACTTCCTTATTCCCAGATGGGGTAAGCATCATTTCTTTCTTATTATATTGGCGTAGCAAGAATATGAATCAGGTCAAACAAAAGAAGAATATTATTATTTATTGCTCAAACAAGTCGTATTACAACTACCATATGTGGATAATTTAACTCACGATTAGTCAAAGAGTAAGCACACCTTTTTCTTTCTTTACGCTTAGTCACGAGTACAAGTCTCATGGGGATCTATTGAGTAGAATTGTTCGGAATTAACAGAAAAAAAAATATATATACGTTTCGTCCTTCGAAACTCACCAGTTCGTTTTGAAATGTCAATAACTATTCAATCAATGTGGATAACATAGAAATTATCTTTAAAAATGCTCCTATGCAATCAACATACATAGTCGGCGGAACGAAGGGGGGGGGGGGGCTTAGCCCCACAAAAGCCAGTCAGCCCTCAAATATTTTCAGTTTGTTCTTTTAAAGTTTAAATGGAAGAGCAATCAAAGTAATACACTCAATATATCTATTTGAGGAAATTTTATGATCGAGGGGGTCCCGTCTTAAACGACTTACCTAATGCAATAATTGCTAATAAATTAACCTTGCGTAATCACAGACTCACCAACACCTCCTAAGTTGCGTTATTCAACGATAAACTTTGCTCCAATTGACGTACTGGTTTTATTCAATTTTTGTCATGATTTCCTGAGCCGACACATCTTACGTCATTAAATGTTGAGATATGACGTCATGATGTTGCCGCTGAAAATTTTGGTGCATATCTGTTACTTCTAAACTTCGCATGCTCCGAAATTTCTATTAAAGGAACAATTTCTTTGGTTTCGGTGTAGGAATTCAACCGTCAATTTACGATCATTATTATTAAATCACCCTGTATATATGCAATCTGATCATTATCTCATATATATGTATACAAGCAGAGGCGGCGTTAGGTGAGCGCGGGGCCTAGGGCAATAATGACCCCGCGGGATCACAGTACAAGTAAAAATCGCTGAGCGCCAAAATGTTACATCTAAAGCCGATAAAGCAGTAAGCAACTTCCCCCTAAATGCTTCCTCTCACTTCTTCCTTTCATTCTTAACCCTAAATTTATTACTAAATATTATCTTTTTTTAATGAACAACGGTTTCTTATGAAAAAAAATCAGACATAATTTATTAAAAAAAAAAAAATACAATATATTTTAAAAACTGCATTGCTAATTACAAGTGCTTCTTTATTCATTTCCATTTCACATTACATTTCGCATGGCAACTATACAAACTAGTTTATTTGTAAACTTTTTTTTACAAATCAACTTTTATATCATTGAGTAAGAAAAATATCAACTCGGAACGCGGGGCCTCCCTAAGCGCGGGGCATGGGGCGGTTGCCTCTCCTCAAACGCCGCCTCTGCATACAAGTGCAAATTTACAATGTAAAAAAATACTTACCGGGTAATCCGCCATAATGTACGCTCCTGATAGAAACACTGAGATAGAAAACTTCTTTCTGCTCAAACTGACACCACAGGACTTAAATGAAAGACGCTGTGTAAGGAGTGACCTAAGATAAAGAAGAAAAAACATGGAAGAAAGATGGGTTAAGGTTAGGAATTCAGATGATATTATCAAGGACAAGACAAAATTGCATAATGACACAGTTTCTGTTTTTATTTATTTTTTCTCACGCAGTGTTGCAATATCTTTTTAAAAAGACTCGCTCAGTACTGAGAACACTAGAGACTTATAGCATGCTGTAGCGAGACACGGCAAACTTGTACAAGAAATATAAGCACGCTCCACACGTAAACCACACAACTAGCCTTAATTGTCTCCCTGGTCTGAGTTCTTTTGTCACTTGCGACACGTATTATGTTGTCACCGTTGAGAGAATCCGGTTGTTGGATTCTGAAACCCGAACGAAAAGACATCATCCTCACTTCCTGCCCTTTTCCGACAGAAATAAAAAGCCGTACAAAGTTCGAGACTATTCTGGATAACCAGTGACAGAACTTTATTCAAGTGCTAGTCTGCTAGACAGTCGTTTACACTATTGTAAACAAACTTTCACCTTTTCTGCCAACGTTTATAGAATTAAGAACATTTCCAAGGATGTTAGAATTAGAGGATACGCGTAAAATTAAAATAAACTGAATCCCAAAGTCATAGGTCGGGATTAAAACAGTAATGGGACCGGAAGTTGTATCACCGTTTTGATGCATATCGTTGTGACGAACTACATGTGCTGTAAATCAAACTTCCAAATCGTTGTTTGCAAGTTGGCTTGATGGATGACAAGGCTGCTTACTAAATAGTAGACCCGGATTCAAATCCCGGTGGTGTCAAGTTGTAATTTTTCTTCGTTTTTTAAGTCAGTTACCAAGGGTTAGGTTACGTTAGAAAAATCAGATTGGATTCTTTTTCTTTCTTTTCATTATACGCGATATGACTTGTTTTTAAGAGGAATGGTCCCTGAACCAGATCGCCATGCCCAATTACTCTTATGATCCGGACGTGAAAGTCACAATGTCAGTCTGCCATCTTGGTCGGCACCATTGACCTCTATCTAAAAGTAATACTGGACTGATCAGTGCCATTAAAAATTTAACGAATATGTGAACTGTTAATCTCAGTTGCCAACTTCCAGTCTAAACCAATATGAACCAAATTTTCAGTTCTGTTTTTCACGCTTGTTATCTCTGTGTGGCCTAGTTTTTTTCTTTATGTCTTTATTCTTGAAACAATAAACGTAAATATAATTTACAGTTTCTATTGCTATATGTATTATTATCCGGTACGTGTATAACTCAACAATTAAAACAAATTACAGCCTGAGATACCTAAAGACCATTAACAAAATTCAAATTCAAAGTAGAACAAATTAAAAACGGGCCGCACAAAGATAACAAGCGTAAACTCAAAGTTTGATCCATATTAGTTTTGACTGGAAGCGGACGGCCGGTATTAAATATTTGCTCTAGCCACTATCTTTGGACACTAGCAGATCATTGCAGTATCGTTACGTAGAGATCGATGCTGTTCACAGGCAGAATTTAGGATAGTGGTAAAGATAAATTGCTCGTCAAACGCATTAATCAATGCATGCATGTCTTTAGCGGCTATTACTCATTTGGATCGCTATCCTTACTCGCGTCTTTACCACACTCCTAAATTCTCTGACTGTGCACACCAAGATCTGACGTTCATATTATTCAGGCTTTAAGTTCAGCCTATCCTTTAATTCTAACTTCCTTGCAAAACTTCAATGACGTCACGCATGAGGTAACCTGTTAACCCAGCTTTTCATGTACGAAGTAGCCGCGTGCTGTGCTTGAGATTCTAAGAGTAGCCGATAAAAAAAGAAAACTTATAACACGGGTTTCAATTGGCTACTCAGGCAAATCGCAAACAAAGTACTCGGCTAGCGTGTGTATGAAAAGCCAGCATAGTTCTAGGAACGTTGTGCTTCCATAACATCATGTGTGGTCAATGTGCAAACAACTGTTGCGCCTATACTTTTATGTAACATTACAGACTTTCAGAGGCCATAACACATATTCAACCAAGGAAAAATATTTTCCTCATGAATCAAAATTTGATTCGTAATTCGAGATACAAGATATCCAACTTTGAGCCCAAAATCGATTTGTAACAATTGTAAATAAAATTAACATTTCACGATACATTAATGTAGAAATTACCAATTGAGGGGTTGATTTGTACCATTAGGGTAGATAAAAGACTCGCGTCTAAGGAGACCGCGCATGGAAACAATACCTTTGTACAAATCGCGTATGCAATAAAAAAAAAAACACCGAACCTGACTTAAATAACCTCCAAGTGCCCTTGGTCACTACTTTTATTAAATTTCCTAATGGGTATATACATAAAAAAATACTTTTCTTTTGTTTAAAAAAAAAGGAAAAGTAGGGATGCCAGGATTCGATCCCGGGACCTCTGGATCAGTTTCTCGGTACATTATCCACCAGACGGTCTGCGCCTGTGCGAGAGTGGGCCACGCCTTGGAAACATGTGCTTCCCTTAGATGCTACTGATAAAAGAAAGTTATAGTGTAATATTATTGACTTGACAGTGTTGCCAATCTAGTATAAATTTATTTTCAAGTCTTACTGAGCCTATATATTAGATATTTGGCATTCGTTTTGATGATTAACTTCATATGAGCACTGAATACGGTTTTAGAAATATGAATAATATATACGAGGTGAACATGTCAAAATAAACACTTTTTAAGTAACGTTCATCCTTATAAACCATTCACAATTTGCAACACTGCATTCTGTGCTTAACCTATGTTATTTCTTATCTTCAAAGAATATCAAATAACAGATAAACTGACGTAGAGCCATTTGAAAAAGAAAATATTGCAGGTTAGCAACTATGATATAACATTTTAACTTCTAACATATACCTTATTTATACAAAGCAACTCCATAAAACGTAGTTTTGTTGTAAAGCTTCGTTTATAACTTATCGAGAAATATAATTGCTATTTACCTGTCCTAAAAAGTCGATTTGGGGGTTCGAACTTGGACTTCTTGTATCTGGAAAACAAAGCGCGTTTCAATCCATAAAAAAAAAACTTATTTTCTAGTTTCATTATGAATAAACACTTCCCAAAATGTCTCTCCATAATATGCAACAACTCTGTATAGCTAATTTATCATTTGTTGTTAACAGTTTTGGAAATTTACTGTTACAAGTTTTTTTTTTTCTTACAATTTTAGTCACGTCTTATTTGTTTCATGTACTGGAACTCTCTCGCTTTGGTTACCGCCCGTACAATTCATTTTATCTTATCTCTCGCTTTGGTGAATTGAACTGAATTGAATTGTATTCATGGACTTTAGCCCAGGCTGTGAATTATTTAAAATTTATTTATGGCTTGTACACACCTAGAGCTCATGCCGCGATAGGGTGGGGGAGAGGATGTTGGAAAGAAATCCGCAAGAGTCTATTTTGGAGGTACTATCCCGGAATTTACCTGGTGCGACTGAGGGAAAACCATGAAAAAGAATCAGGATGGGTGATCGCGGAGATCGTTCCCCGGACCTTCCAATTAGTAATGCAATGTTCTACGAACTGAGCTACAGAGGCTCAAAACTTTGTTTTCATTTATATTACTTGTTATCTGTTTGGGATTTAGAGAAAACCTACAATAACTGCACTAAAAGACACTGCAAAATAATTACTGTCACTTGACGTCATTATGTGGTCGAGATATGACGTCATATGTGGCGCTGCTGCTTCAAAGGGACTTTATTTTGTTTTGATGCTAGTAATCATCTCCCGAAGTTTGCACCATCATTTCTCGGACACCCTGTATATAATTTACTTTGGATCACAATTGTCAAAAGTTATCGGAACTCCCACATTTCCCTAGAATCATAAATCAAAACAATCCTCGGAAAACAAGAAATAGTACATTTCGATGGTACACCACAGCGGTCAACTTTTTTTTTCCCTCTACTGTGATCAAAACATGTATTTGCTTTCAAAACACAGACATACATACATTCCTTACTTATTTTTTTTTTAGACAAATCGATATTCCTTTCTACAACAAACAAAATCGAAATGTCTTTGCTCAAAACCAACAGACAGAAAGTCAATAAACGTGCTCGTTTCTGGGTGTGGTTCTGTTACTTACGGAAATACAGAGAACAGTGTGAGAATTAAACTTTTTAGCCAGGGGGGGGGGGGATAAAACATAACGCACGGATTTCCCTATATGGAGCTCCTGCGTAGCCTAGTCGGTAGCGCGCTCGATTTCAGATAAGATAAAGATAAAATGAGTTGTATGGGCGGTAACAGCACTATGGCTTACGCCCGTCCCGATACGGGGGAAGCCCCTTATCTTTGTCACGTCTAAAAATAGCTGTTAATTAAAATAAAAGAATATAAAAGATGAAGAGGTAAAAGGTCTTCACAATCAGCCCACTGGTGTAAATGGCCAGAATAAAAACCAAGCCTGTAAACGGGCCTTTACAAATAAAAGAAAACTACACTATAAAACTTAATGGAAGCCTGTAAATGGAACTTCACAAGATAAAACAAAACTACACTATAAAAATTAACAGCAAAGGAGCATATTCTTATAAAATAAACGGAAATCATAAAAATCTTCAAAAACAAGTAAAAGATTACCGTTTAAGTTTAGGTTTATACCTATTTTTGCCTCTCCTTCCAACGAGATTAAAATCTATATCCATCAGGGGGTCCTCAACCATGTCGGAGGACAAAGATGAACTTGGTTGATGGATAGTATCTACAGACTCGTCCTGAGCTAATTGTGCAGCCAAAACGTTCGTCAAAGTCTTAATGCTCGTAGCGAGAGGTGAAGTTCGAGCTAATTTGGAGACCCTATAGGGACTAAAAGTAGGCTTAACCCGTGGAGCTCTAGAGCTCTTCACAGGTGTTTTTTGTCCCTGACTCTCCGGCGGCATATTGCTAGGAGTCTCCGATTCTGTGGGCGGCTTCGGAGTGTCGTCATGCACAACAGACTCTGTTTGTGTTGATACGTTAACTGTCTGGGTACCAACCGAGACAGTTTTAACTGCTATTTTGGCTACAACATGGGAAAACGCACCAGAGGGAAGGGTGCGCTGAGACTCTTTTACGCGACGTTTTGCATCGCCAGCAGATATTTTCTCAATAACCATCAGCTCTCTAATACGTTTCTCGTCTTTAAATACTGGACAGTCACGCGACCAGGCCGTGTGATCACCCTTGCAATTAATACACTGAGGTTTCAGTGATGTGCAAGGATCCGCACCATGGCTACTGGTTCCGCAAATTGCACAAACAGCAGAGGTCGCCTTACACGACGTGCTGGTGTGTCCATAGTGCTGACATTTAAAGCAGCGGAGCGGACTGGGTATATACGGACGGACAGGTAAGCAATAGAATGCTGCCTTCACGTCCTTGGGGAGCTGTGGCATGGCGAACGTCAGAATTAATGAATTCGTGGGTTGCAGTTCTCCACTCTTTCTACTTTTAATGCGCCTAACATTCACTACACCTTGGCTTGCGAGTTCATCCTTAATCTCTTCTTCAGGGACATCTACCAAGTCCCAACAAGATACTACGCCCTGACTATAATTGAGTTGACGATGCGGTTCAACTTGAACCTCGAATTGTCCTAGGGTCGTCATTTTCAAGAGATTGGTTGACTGTTTGTTAGTGGATGTCTCCACGAGCAAGGTGCCGTTGCGAAGCTTCTTAACATGTTTAAGTTCGCCGGCGACATAATGCAGTTGTTTTTGTATAATGAAAGGGGATAATCCCTTCAAACCACCTGGATTCTCTGCTTCATTCTTTACTTTAATAACAAGATATCGTGTGATAGTCGGTACGATACTTGTCTGTTCCTCTATTTCAATTTTCTTTGCGGTGTCACTGGTTATGTCGGTAACTATATGCGCCTTCTTTCTATTATCCTCAGTGACTTTCTCTTCATTCTGTCTCTTGGTTTTCTTCGTTTCTTTGTCTGTGCGCGAAGGCGACTTGTTAGGATGTGGTGGAGCCATGATGAATTTTAGCCGTAAATGCCCACACTTCTCCGTCTTCGTTCTGAGGAGCCAACGAGGCTGCCGGGTACTACCCTCATCACCCTTGTCAGCAAGCTGGAAATCGAGGCGAAGTCCAATGACTTGGCGTCGAAATCACTTGTACTCCCGACTGATGGATACTTGGGACACCCACTCCCCCGAGTGTTGGCGAGACCAAAGGTCCGAAGAGCTCCCCAATGGCGCACTTCCCAGTCTCAACGAGCTAGACCATCCAAGAATCTGCTGTTAAGAACTAGGCGCTATCCAATGGTTCCGCCCCCTTTCCCCTGAGCCCAGGGGCCATCGTCAATGCAAGTACATCCTGTCACATCCGTGGTCATTGCGCGGAGGCACAACTCACAGCAAAAGAGGAGATGAAATGATGATCATCTGTGGATGAAAATGAGGTGAATGTGAATGGAACTCCTCTGTGCTGGTCCTCCTTTCAAGCAGCGTAGGTGTTTAACTGCGAGGGCTGATTGCAGCCAGCAAAAGCCAGCTGGACGATGGGGTCGCCAATTCCCTACGCCGTATACGAGCAGCGATGGTCTGCTGCTCGGGCTATGTGATGATGCATCACGTTGCGGCCCGTAGGCCTGCGATGAGGTCGCCAATCCCCTACGCTAGTGGGAAGTAAAAATTCTCAATAGAGAAGCCCTTTGGCCCTGCTATTGGACTTCCCATAGGCAGCAACGATGTTAGCAGCTGCCAGGGCTGATTGCAGCCAGTAAAACTGACTGGGCGATGGGGGCGCCACTTCCCGACGCCGGGGCTCGATTTCAGTGCGAGCGGTCCCGGGGTTCGATTCTCGGTGCGGGGTTCAAAAATTTTCGGTGTTGACCCAGCATCGTGAGGATAATTGGGGAGATGCTGTGAATAAAAGACAGTGGCGATCGTAGTGAGAGCCAGCGGGGGAGCAGTAGACCAACTCCTCCCTTCGGGGAGAGGCCTCATCCAATAGTGGATTGAATATGACTGTGATTTATTATTATATATTTAATTCACTGCCATATTCAATCCACAACTGGAGGGATGAGATTGGTCTACTGCTCCCACGCTGACCAGATGGGTTGGGAGAGGAGGGCCGAAGCTCTCAACTGTGATCACCACTGTCTTTTAGTCACATCAGCTCCCCAAATGCATCACCATCCTGGGTGAGCACCGTTCCAGACCATTTTGCTTTGGAAAAGATCTCGTGACAGAGCCGGGAATCGAACCCGGGACCCAACGATCATCGGGCAGCGACGGTAACCACTAGACCAGCGAAGAGAGAGAGTTCAATTTTCCAATAGGAGGTTACTAAATCAAACCAATCATACGAAATCATTCGCATTAAGCTATTTCATAAACATTACACAAAAGAAATGGCTCCCAAATGGGCTTCTTATGTGCTAGTAAAAGTTCATATATTCTTGTCACTTCCATGAAAATAGTTTCAACTTCTGCCAAATAAAAATGTTCCGATTTGCTATCGAAACATCTCCTGGCAGGGACGAAAAATGAATTCGTCAGGGTGGGAAACTTATTTGCCAGGGGGAGGGGGAAATCCCGGCCATCCTCCCCGTTAATTCGCACACTGACGGAGAATAATATCAAAGAACGGCTTGGAGCTAAGATCAAATGAGCAAAAATTTGAATTTTATTTTATTTAAGGCTTTGAGGTAACTTTAGGATGAGGCTAAGGCCCACCTCCCCCTGCTAAAATTATTACAATTATAAAAAAAAATGTACTATCTTTATTTTCACTCCGGTAATTCAATCAGAAGAATTTGACATCTATACTAGTGGTTTTCAAGCACCGGCCTTCCGCGAAACTATTGCACTGAATAGATTTAGTTATTTCCGCGAAACTGAATAGATTTAGTTATTTTACACATATTTTGCAGATTTCGACAGTTAAAAATGAAGATTGAAGTTTATTATATCCTTTTTTTTTTTAGAACAACTAGAATCAAAAGGTGCGCTTGTATCTTTTGAACGTCAAATAAATCTACACTTTACTGACATCTTGCCGGTCCTTGAAATTTTTCCCTATACTTTGCCGGTCCGTGAGTGTGGAAAGGTTAAAAAAAAAGCACTTATCTATATCACAAAATGGTGCATCACCCGAACCTAGCAAGATTGAAGTCAAAATCGCAATAAAGAATTGAAAAAATTCAGATCACCAGAAATAGACAATATTCCAGCCGAATTAATTGAAGCGGGAGGAACGGCACTAATCCAGGAACTGCATAAATTGATAAGTGCTATATGGAGAAAGGATGAGTTTCCGAAAGAATGGAAAAAACCTCAATATTAGTTCCGATTTATAGAAATGGCAATAAATTGGATTGTAATAATTACCGTGGAATATCGTTACTTCCAACCTGTTGAAAAGTGTTGAGTAATATCTTGTTAACACGCCTAGGCGTATACGTAGATGAAATAATTGGAGATCACCAATGTGGATTTAGGAGGGGAGAAATAAATAGATGTACGTTGGTCCAGATTTTCGCGTTGAGACAAATAGTACAGGAGAAATGGAAATCCGAGTGCAATGGTACAGCTCACAAGTTATTTACTGATTTTAAAAAAGCATAATGCTTCTATCAAAAAGGGAAAAACTATATAATATTCTTTCACGATTTGAAATCCCGAAAATACTTGTAGGCTTATAAGTTCAAGGTACCGACCCGGTATTTGTCTGGTGTAATTGAGGGAAAATACTGAAAAAAAAACCTCTGTAAAAATCGTCGGCCACTTCTATCGAACCCAGGACTTCCCGAATGCAAAACCAACGATGTATGAACTGAGCTACGGTCGCTAAGTCATCGTTCTTGTTTCTCTGTTTCTGACCTTTTCAACAAATTCAACATATTCATGAATCTTGTGTAGATATTATGTTTCCCATAATGTACACTTATATTTTATAGGCTGAAATAACAAGACAGTCTTACAA
The DNA here is from genome assembly GCA_022664845.1 of Lepisma saccharinum. Taxonomy (NCBI): domain Eukaryota; kingdom Metazoa; phylum Arthropoda; class Insecta; order Zygentoma; family Lepismatidae; genus Lepisma; species Lepisma saccharinum. The sequence goes on along the minus strand of JAGDQP010015273.1, from coordinate 23,065 downwards.
AATATTTTATTACCTGTCTTTCTTACTGGTTCTGTGTAATTCCCTTGTTTTACGCATTCATGGCTGTAAAAATACAAACATGAACATAATTTTTTGAACTACGTCTTATTACGCATATTAGCACAAAGCATGACGAGACACCGTACATTTTATGTCATTTCGAGATGTGGAAGCAGTTACAAGTGCTTTAATAGAAACAGCAAAATTCAACACAGTAATAAAAAGAAAAAAAAAAAATCTGCAACACTATAAAACGAAACACAGCGGTTAACAATCCTCACAGAGGTTCTTCCAGTGGTTTTCCTCAGTCACATGACGCAAGTACCGGGACGGTACATTTCATTAGGCCTTAGTCGACCCCCTTTTTGCATCAATTTCCCTACTGTAGTCCAACCTGAGTCAGATGTCTGAAGGACATAAATAAATTCAAGGTGTTCCAATCGAATACAGAACACATAAAAGAATTGGCAATATTCAGAAGGAAAAATAAATACCGTCGTTACAAACCTCGTGTAATAAAAAATTTTTTTATAGATATTAACCCGATTGGAACGCTGTGTTTAGTATAAAAGTAGCATGAATTACAGTGGAACCTGGTTTATCCAGTCCTCAGTTATCCAGATTTGTTTTTATTATATTGAGCGTTATTGTATAAATACATTTCGGTTGTGACTGATAATACATTAGAGCAGCGATTATCCAGATTAATTGGGACCAATAGTGTCCGGAAAACTGATATTCCGGACAATCGATTACTACTTACAATACAGATCTAAATATGACAATGAAATCTGTTTTTTTACTATGGGACATCGCTACCTGGAAAATAAGTCTAGTTTTTATACCTTTAGAGTAATAACACGGCACTGTTAAACGGATCACAAGATTTTCTGTAGTCATACCACACGAAAATTGGTCACATTTATTTTTTTTTCTAATTAAGGACTTCGAACTTTCCGAATAACCGATCACCCTGATAACTAAGTTCCGGGTAATCGATGCTCTGTTGTACTATACTATGAAATTGATACTATTTTGTGTGAAAATAAAACGATGATACAGTAATACAGTACAGAGCTGAAACGGGTCAAGTTTTGGACCAGGTCACCGGGTCTAAGCTTGGGACCCGACCTGACCCGGTGACCCGATTTACACCCGGTAACCCAGAGGACAAAACAGACGTCTTTTTTTTTTTTTTTTTTTACTGTTTCCTTGCATTTGAACAGTGTTCGTTTCAGGAGTGGCTCTGACCCCGAAATCACGGAAAATACGACGCCGAAATTCCCATTTCATTATACTTCCTATAGACCGGGTCAAGCTTCGGATCGAGTGGCCGATGTTCGGATCAGACCGGGTCACCATAAGTGACACGGTTTCAGCTCTGATACGGTAATATAAATTGTTTTACAATATAGTTATAAGGTTTTGTTTTGTTTTTTGTTATGATGTCCTGATTACCTAGATTACCTTCAGTCCTAATTAGTCCAAACAATCCAGATTTCGTTCTACAAGAGCTTAACAATTATATTGCATACGATTTATGAGTAATTTTGTTCGTCCTCTTGTAAGTAACGGGGTCAGGAATTCGATTCCCGATGGAGATACCCCACAGGCCCACATAGCACATGGTTTCCCCAGTAATATTCCATTTAGATCCCTAATTTGCGTAGAAGTTCCCAGATCATCCAAGATCAAATACGGATATTCCTTGGGTACACTTCTAAGAATATTAAAAAGGAAATTCGATCTAGGTTAAAATTTTGTGGAATGCTCGTAGGATATACCCAGAATATCCCATGGAAATTCTTCAGCATATACACCCAACCCGAACATCCTGATATTCATGCAATGCTCTTAAGTACTGTATAAGGAATATTTTGGGAATATTCGATTACCTCCACAGACATATTCATTGCCCTAGAATTGACTTATCCTGGGCTATGAATCCTTAGGATGTGTTCTCTAGCAATGCAGTGGCAAACGACCATTGGTTGATTCTTCCCACAAACCTTTGGGTACAAACTCCTCCACAGACAAAATGCAACTACAACACACATGAGTTAAGTGATTGTGGTCGAAGCTTAGGAATTTGCTGAATATTTGAAACACGTAATTGTTTCGAGAATTCTCTCAGCTTCTTTCTGTTTAGCCGGTGTGCTAAATAAAGCACGATTAAACAGAATTCTCTGCTTCGCTCCAACCTGCTTTTTTTGTTGTGCGGCCTGCCCAATGTTCACTCTCGATACACCATGTCCATTTTAAATCGAGTAGACAAAGTCAAGATGTTTAAGATTCAATTAGCTCTATGAGAGTGCTCAGGGTTTCCCTAAATTTGGCATGCGAATAGCGGGATAGTGCTTTAAAGTAAGGCCCTAGCCGCTACCTTCCTCGTCCTCTCTTCCCCTCAATCCTGGCCTGAGCGAGAGACGACAAAAGCCCATGAATAAATCCAAATTCAAAATGCTAGGAGCGTACTGTGACCAACGCCCACACAGAATGAAATATTTGCGGTATATTTAAAAAAAAAATTAAAAAAAAAAGAATTTGTTACTTCTGAACAGTTTTCTTTTCTGGAAAAATGAATGAAAAAGAATATTGAAATATAATCGTTCTTTCCTGGAAAATTGAAACAAGCTAGTGCTACAAAATTCTATTGACCATCGTGAAGGATCCGAGGGGATTTTGACAACATCTCAGACACACAAACATTATATGGCCGAAGCCAAACATGCCTAAAGGCCATAAACAAAATTCAAGTTCAAAGGATCAAATCCAGTTTAGGGAAAGCATGGTCCAACTCACTTAACCTTACCGATCTTAATATAATTCAATCTAATCTAACCTAACCTTTAGTGGTCTCTGCTAGCCTGACGTAACAAAATTTAAATTTAAAAATTCGAGTACAAGGGCCATGTTCATCCTACTCTGGAACATCCCCATTTAAAAAGGCTATGCAAGAGCATGCACCCAAAACACGTGAATAAATTCAGCCTTACCCTGGAGTCGCGTGAAATATCGATGAATATTGCAGGAAACAGCCAGCACCAGTTGAATATTACTCACTCTTTTCCTGCAGCTAAAAACACTCCCTACATACACGCACACACACACACACTTAACACAAGAACGGTGCACAAACAGATGAAAGATAAAAGTAAAACATTTGAGAGGGTTATAACTCTATGGTTTAACCAGACGCTTTTCCACGTGATGCTGTGACGTCACAGTTCTCATAGCGCAAGTCGATGCTGCTGAGAATAGACTAGAATTGTTTTGGTAGGGCGGTGGCTTCCTTCAGTAAAGACGTTCGTCGCGACGCGGCGCCTCAGTTTTACACAGTGAGTGAGAGAATCCGACGATACATTTTAAAACGGATAGCCTTTTCATCGTACTTTTATCAAGGTCAAAATGGGAGTACATTATTTTGTGGATGGGACAATACCCCTCCCATTTTCCAATTCTCAATGAATCATGCATGAGGTGCTTACTTCCGGAGTATCAAAGTTGATGAACTACATATTCTGCATGCATTATTGCATGCGTGAGTATGTATGTATGTATAATTTATTATGTATGCAGAAACTTTGCTATACACTTTAAATAATAAATATTTCAGTTCAGTGTTGGATTAGCATATTATGAGAACCAAGGCGAAAAAATAACGGGATTTTATAGTCCGGAAATCAGCACGGAAATAACCTTTAAGTGTGTTTTAAAAAAAATCGCTCTCATAAGGGAGGGTCACGATATGTTGTCGCTGAAATCCAAATCAAACATAATACATTTGAAAGAGCATAGTGAGATATAGAGAATATCAAAACTTAATGTGCGATGGACAAGGGGGAGCTGAGTTAGGGGATGGGGTGGGGGGGCGAAACCTCGAAATTCACAGAAGTTAAATAAAGGATATATCCAGGGTGATTCCGAAGAAAATACTTAACTTTTGGGGGGTGATTCCTGAAATTGAAACAAGTAAAAAAAAAAAAAAAAAGTACTTATCAACATGGATGAAATTCCGCTTCGTTTTGGAGATAACAGCGTTTCCAACTTGAAGCTCAAAGTCGTCACCTAGCAATGGAAGGAAAATGAATCATTCTCAATGAAACTATACGCATTGAATGAAAATTTCATTTGCGAAAATTTGTTTCTAGCAAAACTAGTGATACATCAGGACTGAAAATACGATGTCATCGCTTTATCAGTGTTGCCAGCCAGGTGTAACGTTTATTTTTTTTTCAAATGACACTACGTCGTGGTGATAAACAACATACGTGAAACACACACACATAGCAGTGTTGCAAACTATGGATAAGACAGAAAGGTTTTCGCGATCTTATACAAACTACGTGTCAGTCCATCTGAAATCGTTCAGCTTGGTTGCTCGATCTTTTTAATTACATTTTTTTAAAAAATATTTATACCCCATATATAAGAATAGTTAAAAAATGGGGACTCTTTTATTTCTATTCCCACCGATTAATTAATTATGGGTATTTTTGTCTTGCTGCACATACCAAAATTTGTGTTTGTTTACGAAAAATGTAACATCGAACTGGTTTATCATAAAACATATAAAAAAAAATGTTCCTTTAAAGTCTGCTTGATAATTTTGATCCTCTGTACGAAAAGTCTAAAACGTAGCTAATGGAACTGGTGAAATGTTTTCTAAATGTAACTGTCAAAAAAAGAATAAACGCTTCTGGGTGCTTTTTCACACGGATGGGTTTGAATGTCAATTGATTTATTTTTGGACGCTATTACACATCAAAGTTTATTGAATGTATACAGCATATGAAGGATCAGCGGCGGCTCTCTTTTCTAGTGTTGACTAGAGCGTGTTGTTATTGTTTATTATTATTATTATAACCACCACCAATAATAATAATAATAATGCAAAAGATGCTGTAATATTTTGTGCACCACCTGAAGTTCAGACCACGAGCCGCCACTGCCTGATATGTTGTTCTTTATTTAAAAAAAAAAATGTTTCAAAATTCAAATATTCGTATTTTATGTAGATAGGAGGTCCAATATCTCTGGTGGGACAGAAAATATTTTTTTTTACATGTTATGCACGTATACAGACAGAACAAGGAGAAGATGTGATAAAAATTTCAACGTTGATATTTGATTTTGAACGGAGTTACAGATTTACAATTGGGGATAAATAATACGCGTGCATGCTTTGGTAAACATATTAGAAAGCGCGCTCAAGCATTATTAATCCAGAATTTACAAATACGTAATCCGTGAAATTTCGACCATATATTCTCCTTATTCTGTATACAAGTGTGGGTACTATCTGGGCTTTTCACAAGACAATAGGCTGTCAAGTTTGGAATAGAAATATCTTTTGCAATAAGACAAAAAAAAACAAAAAAAAACAGCGGAAATTTTGGTTAGAAAATCAGTTTTAGAAGAAGCTAAGCGAAGGTTTTTTTTTTAAGAGAAAGAAAATAAACAGAACAGAGTCTAAAATACAACACCGGTAAACCAAAATGAAACCGAATATTCATTCCTTAGTAACTATAATTATTATACTTTTCATAAATCATTAAACAAAGCTAATTAATTAATTAATTACCTGCGCTTCCGTGCAGAACCGAAGTCACTTCTGAGCTGGACAAGAACGTAACCACAAGTCTGTGAAGAATTGATATAGACTGCAATACAAAGACATAAATACAGCCATGGAAGCGAAAGTTGGAGAATCAAAGAAAAAAAACCTGCAAAACAAGACCAATAAATGAGTTGTTTATTGGCAAAGCGGAAAAAATGTGGTTGTAAAAACACGTTGAGCGGATTTCAGCGTCCTTCTTTGTTTCCGAAACGAAGCATTGCCTAACACAGAGGAGGAAATTTCAAACTCAGATTCTTGCAACAAGAACAATTTTGGTAGTAATCAACTATTTTTCAATTTCCGGTAGAAGCAAGGCTGTAATGACTTTCATAGACTAAAGAAAGAAAATTCCAAAATATTTCCCGCAGTGTCGTTAATTAGCAGATACGAGAATTTGCTCCATTAACAACTAGAGATTACTTTATTTCTGTTTGTTTCCGCTTTACATCATTGGTTGCAGCCGACAGACCAAATATTTTTTTTTTCTTTCAAGTGCTGGAACGACTTTTCAGAATTACCAAAGGTCTTGGAATGAAAGCTCAAGGGATTCAAAAGAAAGTTAAAGAATTTAAGATATCAAACCAATACGTCCATTTCACCGGCATACCTCCAAAACTAACTCTATGGCTTACGGAACTCGCAAGTTCATCGCCGCAGTAACAAACGGTTCGCCAGAGGATTCTATCAGACGCAAGATCAAGCCAGTTTTCATCACAAACACCTACTTCTCGAAGATTCCTTCTACTATTGTCCTCAAAACGACGTCTCTGTCTTCCCAACGGTCTCTTTCCCTCCGACTTTCCAACCAATATGGAATACAATCTTCGTTTCTCCCATCCGAGCCACATAGCCTGTCCATCTTAAGTCGTTGCGATTTCATTATTCTTGTCAGCTACACAGCTGCCCCCACCTCCCCTACACACACACACAAATACACAAAAGCGAGTTGGAGAGAAGTAGGGGTTTGTAAAATAGTACTTTAGTACCCTACTTAACCTCTGTGGCTCACTCTGCTCACCTGGCGTTTGAAATAGGCCTATATTTGGCATGACACTAACTCTGTTATAATTAATATTAATATTGAGTTATTTTTTTTTCTTATTAAATTAATAAGAGGCCTTACAATATATGAGCCAGACGTATAGACTATGGCTTCAGGCCATCATATGTTGAAGGATGACGTTTATCGGTGAACACTTTTCTAGAGGACAGTAAGGAGAAGGTAGTATCTAGGGTTTGTGTCTAGTCACCATACCTCCATGCCTGTGGTGAAACCGACAAAAACTCCTGAAAACCTCAGTCAATGTAAACTGCAGTAAGAAGATTCGAACTCCTTCCCAATAGCCAATTTGAAAGTCTATAACCTTAATTACTGGACCGCCGGGGCTAGGTTTGTTTTTGTTCTCTGTATCTGCGTATAACAACAGATTCATATCCGACACAAGCCAGATTTAAACGGTTGTAGAGTTTACTCCCAGAAGAGTAATAGTGACTTTTCAATTCAGGGGCGGTTATTCGGGTGAAGTTGGTGAAGCTGTACTTCACCCATTATTTTATTTCTGTATTCATTAAACAAACAAACAAAAAAAACACACACACACAAGTTTTAAATTACTGAAATAAATATCATAAAATGCCAGCAAGAGCAACACCAACTCGCTTTATTGTAGTTTTGCCTGACGCTAGAAGGTGCCATTAGTCTTGCAAAGCAGACGCCTTTGAGTTCTCAGCAAAAGGTAGGAAGGAAGGAAAGGGAGCATTTAGGACTGGCCCTAGCTATCTTCTGTTCTATTGATCTTGAGCGGAAGTGAGGTCCACTATCTGTAGCAGAAGGTGTACTTCTCGGTCAGGCCATTCTGACCAATCAGAAGCGGCCTGAGCTTAGCGCTAGCAGAGACCTATTCCTTTCTTTCCTACTCTGTGGCGCCTGTGAAGTTCTTTCCTGCTCTTTCCAAGTGAGATTCTCTGCGCAGTGCATAGTGAGATATTGGAATTGTTTTCTACAAATTCCACGATAGCATCAATTTGAATTGTTGTACAGGGTTGGAAACTGCATGATAATTACCACGGTCGTCAGGAATTTTATTGCCTGTATGATATACAGTATAATCCAGATTTTATTACTAGAAAATATACGGTAAACTGGATGCTTAGCATCTTAGCTAAAGTATGTACGATTTTAAAACCAAATAAGTTTATTTATCATCACGCTTTTAAGATAAAAAGAAAGAAAAAAATTCAAACGCATGTTGTGGACGAACTAGAAAAGTTTGAACGTAAATATAACTATCCAGTCGCTGTAGTCTTCTCACTCAGTGTTGAATGCAGAGAATTCAGGAGGTGTGTGGGCGAGGGGTGGAGGTAGGAGTTGCGCCAAACAGGAACTTTACTTTCAAGAACAATGTTTTATCTTCTGCTATGGCTCATAACAAACTCCCTGGAGAATTTCGAAGCTCCAATGGAGAATTTTCTTGTCCCGCCCCTATATTCATCATTAGTACCGTCAAATGTAATTATACACGTATCTCAGATTGGGCCTATGTCGAAGCCAAGTACTCGTCTTTGGTGCTAGGGGTTGTTGGATCGATCCCTGCTCATGCCATGTGGGCTTTGTAGTGGACAAACAGTGTGCGTGGGTTTTCTCGGGGTGATCCCGTTTCCTCCCATTTTCTTCAATTCACCAATTCATCCCATCATCATCCATACGGCCTGAGCCATAGTTGCCTAAAGGCCTTAAAATGAATTTTTAAAAATCGAAGCCAAGTATGGGATTCAATCTGTCCATCAAATGTCAAAGCCACAATTTTCCACTTAAATGGAGAAAGAAAAATATATTCTCGTCATAATCCGGAATATATACAAATTTGATAAGTGACATAAATATTTATATTAGCTTTATATTAGTGATATAAATATTTATATTTATAAAGCTTTATATTAATTGGTCGCATCTTCGCTATTAAGTTTTAAAGACTTCTTAAAAATATTGTCGGTGATAAAACGGTTGTGTAAGTTTATATTGCAGATACATGCATTGCTAATTTATATGAAGAAAATTTTAATGTTAATATCTATTCAACGCATAAAATGAAAATAGGGAAATAAGTTTACTAGGTAGAGAGACTAGCTCGATCAGATACTGACAAAACGCTCCAGTAGGCTATACATAAAATCAGAAGTTTATCTGTAAAGTAATTTACAGGGAATAGCAGAAAACAAAATGCTCCTACCCCAATAACCCTCTCGTTCGAAATATATGGGTTATATGGCAGATATGACATCTTGTTGAGCAGGGATCCTAAACCCAGTGTTCAATTTGCCAGGGGGGAATGCCGGGGATTTTCCCTGGTGCGTGAGGATTTCATCCCCGGTAGTTGATTCTGAATATTATCCCAACCAGGGATAAAATCTTTATATTTCTACCCAAACAGATAGTAGTTTGAAAGTTGCATGCAAATGCTAGTTTTATAATCCCCCTTCGTAATTTATAACAGATCGAACACTGCCTAAACCATTACCATGAAGCATAATACAGATTAAACTGTTTGCATTCACAGTTAATGTGATCTAGTGACACAGACATCAGTAATTGTTTAGGACAGATATTTAAGCAGATTATGAGGTAACGGTGTTAGCAGTAAAGGCTTTTACAAAAAGGTATGAAACTGAACCTGCAGGTTTAACGTGAAAAGAAAAATAGATTTATTTTGTAGATTTATACCTTATAAATACGTGAGCACCAACCTGACGCCGGCTGCGGTGGTCGACTGATTTAAGGGAGAAGGGTTCAGTTCACGGAGTGTCGGACACGTGTCCCGGGTGGTGTTTGTGGAAATTTAAACTTAACTGCTTGTATTTCATTGAGACAAGCCGAAGTAATTAGTAATAGAATTACATAAAAGGGAAGTTTACCAAACGACCTCGTATCTGATTCAGTTGCTGTCTACTATTTCCTTCACTCTTCTCATGGAACCAACGTTTGATGGACAAATCATTTCCGGAATTTTGTAGTAGGCATTCTCGGAATACCACGTTTAAGAAAACTTGCAAACTTGATCAATCTTAAGGGTGGCGTGGAAAAGGCTAGAAAATTAAAGGTTTTGATGTGGAACCGAAGATATATTAGGATATCAGTATGTAGTCTAGTTTTGGGCGTTTTTCGCTTCATGTGCAGCTGTGAATACCCACATAGCAAAATGTCGTCCCAGGAATATCTGACGGATCTCCTGGCAGGATATCGGGACGTCCGTAGGACGTCCTGTTTAAGTCCCGTTTACATCCATGGGAAGTATAGTTATAATTAATCCTTCGTATAGCTATACGAAGGTATATCCTTCGTATAGTTATAATTAATTAAATAATAATAATAGTAAGGTCGATTTAATTTATAGAAATTCCAGGTAGGTAATCCCGCACGGCTTTCCGGGGGACATCCAGGGGACATCCATACGGGATGAACTGTTTGTATTGCCCACAGAGTTATCCCACGGACGTCCTTAGGACATCGCTATGGGAGCTTGAGAAATCTGACGTTAATGGGATCTAAATGGGACGTCCCAGGGATGTACTCTGCTATGTGGGTAAGTGCTATCTATAAAAGGGAACCACACCTTCGTAGTAAATATGGTTCTCTTTTATAGTAATTTAACTGGATGGTATCGTCTTTAGAACATGAAGCAAGGTTTTAAAAAGAGTGCTCTAGTTGATTTGTGGAGTTACATTTGAATTTGAATATCTAAGGCCTTTAGGATTTTTTTTTTTTTTTGCTCTGGCGGAATGGATAATGATGCTAGAATCGGTGGAATGAAGAAAATGGAAGAAAACGGCAGCCCGACTCCCCGAAATGATCCACGCACAGGGCCTTTAGCCTAATTTCTCTTCGGCACGAACCGGTGACCCCCAAACACCAGGAGTACCATGGAGTTTCACTGTTTGAAAAATTACTTAATTAGAAACTCAAGAAAAGGACTGGTTCGATTTCAATCATAAATGCACTTAGCACAGCCATGTGAAGCTTTAGTTATTTTGGAAAGAAATAGCAAACTGACTGAAACGGTGTATTGCTTTGGAAAGTTGAAAATTAGTATTAAGGAGAAGAATATGAAATAATAATTGCATGGTGTTTTGTGGGAGGGGCAATCCAGCAGTATGCTCAACACTTAGTAATATGAATAAATGAGATTAGGAATAAATCGGTAATGTCTGGATATTCAGGATAACTGTTACCAGAAGATAACAGTTACATATAAATGGTTTGGTAGAACTTCACCTACTGTTTCAACCACGAGCCACCACTTCTTTTCATAGGCGTTATCTGCGAGCTTCGCTTGCGACTTTTGTCTAGTAAGGCAACCTTTTGCATCTACACGCTCGCTACCCATGTGCCGCACTTGCGATTAGCCTGAGTAGCTGTTAGAAATGCGTGTTTAAGTATTTCCATTGGCTACTCAGTCAAATCGCAAGTGAAAGACGCAGCTAGCATTTACATGAAAATCCGACCATAGAAAGACGTGACACGATTACACTAATAGGGCGTCTTTTTATGTACGCGTTACATACGAGTTGCTTGAGATTTGGTCTAGTAGCCAATAATGGAATCACGTCATGATTTTCTACTGGCTCTTAGACCAAATCTCAAGTAAAACACGCAGATTGCGTGTACATGAAAAGTGCCTTTCGTTACTAGAACAAATCGCATGTGAAACACATCTATCGCACACATGAAATGGCACCCTAATAGAATCATTTGATAGTATAAATTTCGGATGGACCCGGTGATAACTGATAACGTACCGAATTGCGATATTTAAACGTGTGTGAATTCTTTGAATGGAGAGAGCTAACCAAATGGAAAACGGACCTGCCAACATTAGTCACCAAACAAATCGAGGCCTAAGTCACTCTGGTTCTTAAGATCTGAAAATAATTAATCTATCTCTATCTGTTTTCATTGAGGCACTGCCGTGAATTGTAATGTTGTGAAGGGAGAAAGCTAAGCAAATGAAAAGGACCTGCTAGGTTTAGAATACCAGATTAAAGACGGACTCATAAATCAAGGTCACAGAAGTCAAATCTGAAAACTGTTTCTCTCTATAGCTGCTTGAGTTGAGGCGTTACAAGCAAACTGGCAGGGAAAGTGAAATTAAGGAGGATCAAATATTTGGTGAGTTCTCGGAAAAATAAACTAACAAGCAAACGTACTGATGGTATAGAAAAAAGTTCCAAATTTTTCTCTTCCGTAGTGGTTAGAATGTCAAAATATGTGCACATGCAAATTTTTGGTAACCGGAGCGCGTATGCTTTGGGGGATATCGATGATAAAACATTGTGATTCCTGTTTCTGTAGAGTGAAGAAAAAGTGTCAAAATATCTTTATATTTGTCACATGCTAAAAGAAATGGAAAGCAAATACATAGTAATGGGTACACGAAGGAAGGCGCAACTGGTTGAAGTTCTTCACGGCCGCCATCTTGAAGTCCGCCATATTGAATTTCGATTGATTTTCTTGAATGGGAAGGGTATCGTGTAATATGTCATTCTGGGCTAGACTTTTACGGGAAACACGTTTCTGAAGTAAGTTTCGACGTAACTTTACTATTGTGAAAGATAATGGCGCTAATTAACGATGCAATAGCCTGAAAACACCCATTCTGGTTTGAAATGATGAAGAAAATGTAACCTAAAGCATACAAATGTATATCGATATGGCACTATAAACAGGAATAATTTATATGCAGTTATGTTACATTTTCTTCATCATTTCAAAACAAAATAGATGATTTTAGGCTATTGCATCATCAGCCTAATCACACGCCATTATTTCGACATTCTAATTTAATTAAAACAAGTCTATCACACTTTACTTTAAAACAGACAGCACGCTTGTCAGATTGTTTTAATTAAATTAAGTATGGATTCAAGGCCTCGATATAATCATATTGACATTCTAATCATGAAAAAAAGACAAAAAATATTGATCATTTTTCTGCCCCATTAGTATGTTTACTTGTGAGTATAACTCCAGATTTACTTGCCATGCTTGGTAACTCTCACGCTAAGACAGTGAAAATATCTGTTAGCAAGAGGAAAATGTTTATTGTAGTTAAATGCCTCTTTAGGCATGAACAAAAACATTGTTGATCAGTGCTCGAAGCAGGTTAGAAAATATAAGGGTACGTTTGCACCTAGTGTGGCGATTACCTATTGAAAGTAAAGGCAATGAGGCCCCATTACCAGTAATAAAAAGGTAGGAGTACGCCTAATCCAAAATGAAAAAGGTAAGGGCATGGTGTGCCCCCACCCCCACTTCGAGCACTGTTGCTGATACCATGTGCAAATACAAATACATGGGAGGAAGATTTTTACATGGCCAGAACAATCGTTCAAATGAATCAGTAGCATTGAACGCGACATTGAAACTAATGAACGAAATGTACAGGGACAGATTGAAACCTTCTCCGTAAGTGGGGTCTACCAGGTGTGTAAATATGAAACAGGAATTTGTGCACAGACGGCGTTAGCTGTCACTGTGGTTACCGTAAAACTGCGTCCTTGGCGCCACTTGCTTGTTTTGACTGCTGATAACGAATTGCAACTCACAACCAGACAAGTTTCATGTCATAGTGTAGTGTTTAATAGCGTTGAACATGGTGAAATTTGTACATATAAACTACGATTTGCGGACAGCATTGATATTTTGTTACCATTTGAAGAAAACTGCTGCAGAATCGCATCGCATGCTTGTCGAAGCTTACGGTGATCATGCTCTTGGTAAGTCCCAGTGATATGAGTGGTTTAAAAAACTTTCAAGTGGCGATTTTGACGTGAGAAACAAATAACATGGAAGACCACCGAAAAAGTTTGCAGACAGCGAATTGTAAGCTTTGTTGGATTGGGATGACGCTCAAAAGAAACCACAACTCTCGGATCAATTAAATGTGACACGAGAAGCAGTTTTCATACGTTTAAAAGCAATGGGTAAGATTCAGAAGGTGGGAAAATGGGTTCCACATGCATTGACTGAACGATAGCAGGAAAACCGAAAAACCACTTGCGAAATTCTGCTCGCCAGGAACAAAAGGAAATCATTTCTCCATCAAATTGTGATTGGTGACGAAAAGTGGATCTATTTCGAGAATCCTAAGCGTAAAAGATCATGGGTAACTCCAGGAGAACCAGCGACATCGACTGCAAGACCAAATCGCTATGGACGGAAGACAATGCTTTGTGTTTGGTGGGATCAGAAGGGAGTGATCTATTATGAACTGCTGAAACCTGGCGAAACCGTTAATACCCAACGTTACCGACAACAAATGATCGATTTGCATCAAGGTTTGCGTGAAAAACGACCAGAATATGAGCAAAGACAACATAAAGTGATTGTGCTTCACAATAATGCACCCTCCCACACAGAAAAGCGGTCAAGGAAACGATTGCGACGTTTGGCTTGGAAATCCTTCCGCATGCGGCTTACTCACCAGACTTGGCGTCTTGCGATTTTCACTTATTTGCATTCATGGGACACGCACTTGCTGAGCAGCGCCTCACATCTTACGAAAATGTATGAAAATTGCTTGATGACTGGTATGCAGGACAAGAGGCACAGTTGTTTTGGTCTGGCATCCACACATTGCCGGAACGATGGCAGAAATGTATCGCTAGCGATGGCCAATACTTCGAATAAAATAGTTCTTAGCATTGTCATCTAATCACTGTCTCTTTTCTGTACATAAATTCCGGTTTCATATTTACGCACCTGCTATAAGTCTATGGGCTCTTTTTCCTGCAGATCATTTTAACTGAACCTCCAGGTATTACGTTGGTGGTTCAATAGAGAATCGTTCTATCCTACTTCCACAGGTGCCAGCCTGCTGATCTTTAGCAAACGTCTTACTCCTTATCTACATAACCACCACGCAAATTCAGCCTCACCAGTGGATGGGGCCACAGACATCGTTTTTGTAGAGCTCGCGATGTAGCCCATTGAACCATGACTCAGTTGCAGAAATCAGTGTCTCGTCGTCAGGAAAATGACTTCTCCGAAAAAAAGACCCACATAGCAAAATGACGTCTCAGGGATATCTGACGGATCTCCTGGCAGGATATCGGGACGTCCATAGGACGTCCTGTTTAAGTCCCGTTTACATCCATGGGACGTATAGTTATAATTAATCCTTCGTATAACTATACGAAGGCATATCCTTCGTACAGTTATAATTAATTAAATAATAATAATAGTAAGGTCGATTTAATTTATAGAAATTCCAGGTAGGTAATCCCCCACGGCTTTCCGGGGGACATCCAGGGGACATCCATACGGGATGAACTGTTTGTATTGCCCACAGAGTTATCCCACGGACGTCCTTAGGACATCGCTATGGGTGCAGGACCATTCTGACGGTAATGGGATCTAAATGGGACGTCCCAGGGACGTACTCTGCTATGTGGGGAACTGATTGAAGAGTAGGAAATAAAAAAATAAGATGGAGCTAGATCGGGTAAATAGGCTGGATGGGGCAGTAGTTCATCACAACAACTGACTTCTACTTCCTTTGCAACAACTAAATTGTGGACATTGTCATTGTCTTGCATCCGTTTGGCACCACTGAACGTTATTCCTACATTTTTTTTATTTTCTCCTGTAATTGGTTTAGTATGGTTGGCATTATAACCTCCTATAATTGTATTATCTTTCGATACGTAGCCAGTCATTATGTCTCATTCCAAAACACTGTTAGCATGACTTTTCCTGCTGATTCCTGCACCCCGGCCTTTTTGGGGGTTGAGGGGTGGAGAGCATGATGGATCCATTCCTTGGACTGTCTCTTACTTTCAGGATCATAATGGTGTGTCCCGCTTTTATCCTGAGTGAGTAAGTGACAAGAGAACAAATCTCCCACATTTTGTTGGCACAGGGTAAACAAATCTTGTGATTTCTGTTGTCGATCAACTTCCTGGAAACAAGACAATGGGAATCCATCTGGCACTTAATTTACCAATTTCTAGATGGTCATGAAGCATCGTTTCAATGGATCCCATAAATCCCATAATACCCTTCATCTTCTGGGACAATTTCCGCACAGATACTCCGGCGATATTTCAATCATGATGTCATGAATGGCTGAATGGGGATGATCTGGAATAGGCACAGATTCCACAGATATTCTACCACATCTAAAATGTCTATGCCAGTGCTTTGTAGTACCATAGGATGGGCTTCATCTTTATACTCATCAGTCATCCCCTCATAGGTTTCCTCAGGAGATTTGCCCTTCAGAAACAGGTACCGGATTATGGATCTGGCTTCAGTTTTGTTCACGATGCTCCCTCGCCACATGTTCAGCTCGGGAACAGAAACCAAAAATGAGCCACATAGCTGTAATTTTCTACAATTGATACAGAGACATGAACCATACTACACACCAAATTTAATGTCGCTGTTAACAACAGAAATAGGTATCCTTCAACTCCAATACTTTTTCTTGTCTACATGACAACTCCGTACGGAATAATCTTATGATGAAGTCCTAGTGTGATGTAAACGTCAACAATGCTCGACTGTGTATTATGAATTGAATGTACCTGTGTAACTACCCTGCGTGTGATTGTTTTTTTATAATTCATGTCTTTGAAGTTCTGGGAAATGTCGGTGATGAATTCAGGTTAAGAGTTAGCTAAAACAAATCTATTGAAAAGAACTTCTGAAGTATACTTGCTTTATAAAATTTGGCTTTAGTGGGGGAACCGCCATCTTGGATTTTGACATGCATTTTATTTCAGAATCGAATTCGCAATCTTAGATTTCAGAATTTAAGCAGTTATCGTGGAATTTCGATTGCAAAACATTTTAACTTCAAAATCAAACTCTGTATTTCTTTCTGAACCCTCAGATGAAAATCGGGTGATTTTTCAACTTGAAGATCATCTTCCATGCTGTCACCATCTTGGGTTTCGAAATTCAAAAGTTTCAACTTTAGGATCTAATTCAGTACATTTCAGAACACCCGCAGAAATTAGAAATACGCTCAGTGAATGAGATTCCGTTCCAAAATTGAACTGTGGTTAAGTTGTTCTTCATAGTACAACGCATTTCAAACTCGCATATCGTTTTGTTCTGGTGTTGCGAACTACGATCTAACATACTGGAATTCTATCTGAACGACCCGTGTTCGAATCTCCACTTAAGGCTTCCATTATTCTTCTACTCTCTGAGGAAAAGAAAACCTTGACTGATGTCTCAATCGACCTACTCGTAATTTCTAGACAGGCTCTTTCCATCACAAATGTTTATGAAATAGTTTATAGCGTTAACAAATTTGTAAACAAATGTTACAATATTTCAAAACTCCCCTGCCTTGTGACATTTAAGAATAAGTCGCCGTGGTTGAAACGGTAGCGCTTCTGACTACGAATCGGGCGGCTCGGGTTCAAATCCCGGCCAGGGTACTGGAGACTTTTCTCTCAGTGTTCCCATGCCTGGCGCTCTGAGGTACACTCAGCCTTCCATCAAATTGAGTACCAGAGTATCCTTGGTAGTCCTGGGCGCCTTGGGAAGGTAAAGGTGGTCGAGCGTGGGGTTGACCACCCCATTTCACTTCGTACCGTAGGCCAAGAAAATGTGGAGCGCTACCTTCACATCCCACATGCACCGTTCACGGCGCGTGCGTATCGCACAGGGGGTAGCTTTGCCTTTACCAGAAAAAGCTCTCTCTTCTTTGTAGAATTTACCAAGTTTACGAATTTTATTTGAGTTGGGAACTAATTGCTGACGCTTTTACTTATACAATGAATTTTGAAAGTCAGTTAAAAGAATTAAATCTTGCCATAAATTTACTAATTTGTAGTTTTTAAAAGAGAAGTAATTTCATTAGTGAATGTTTTAGGAGGAAAGGAACTCATTTCACGATAAGAATAGCAGGTGAAATTTAATTTCTCCCTTTACTGTTGCACACAATGCAGAAAAGAGCCATCTGTAAGGCATATAAAACAACACTTGATCAGGAGTGAAAAATGACCGTTACGGTAAACACTAACATGACCTTGATGACAAATTAGTAATATTTTTCAATGATAGTGGTTAGTTGTTAAGATGGTGGCACTGGAGGAATCTTATGTAAAATGTATTACTGCATAACATCTAGTTACAACTAGGAATTGTAATTGTTTTCTTGGGTACACGCTGTTCCACTGGCGTACGAAAGGGGGGATAATGGGGCTACAGCCCCCTCCAAAATTTTTAGAAAACTAAATTTTCAAATGAAAGCTATTTAGAACGAGTAAAAGGCAAAAAAAAAAAAAAAGCAGAAGAAGTAGGTGGTCAGGAAATTCATCCAGCGCAGAAGAAGAAGGATGTAAATTCCTAGTTATAATATATACGGTAAATAAAGAAAGGTATACTGAAGCAGACAGCTCAAAACAAATATTGGGAATCTGAAGAGATTTTAACTTCCGGAATGTCTTGAAAAATGGGCGAAGAGAAGTGATGCTAAAAGGCAGCAGGCCCCCTCCCCCAAGGAATTTACTTTTCAAAGTGGAAAGACAACTTTGTAAGGAAGGCAACACAATGAAATTGGAGGTTTTAATGCAGTGTTTAAGTCCATTCTTTAATTTCATATAATGAACATTAAATTTGGTTTACTAGCTCAAAGGCAGTACTCAAGTTTACAGTTTACAGAGTACTCTCTCATCCGGACGAAGTAAGTAAATTATTATTGTTTAATTGAGATCAGGTACGGCCAGGACCGATAGATGAAAAGCACTAACTGGGCTAACGGTTAGTTCATATATTTAGTGATCATATTTGAACTACTCGGTTGTCGAGGGAATTGTTTATTCGTATAATACTAACATTGCAAGATGTTCCTAGGAACTAATAAATGATATCTCAGTTAATGAAATGTTATTAAACTGTTAAATGTTGAAATATAACACTGCCAACCGACGAGGATGCAACATATTTCGGTAAATACTTTTCTTTAAGGAGTGAAATTAAACCGAACAAAGTTACAAACATACCACTTTATAGTAAATACACATGGTACTTCAGATTAGACTAAAAGGTACCAGCCCATAAGGTGCTGTACTTTCCGGACCTTTTGGCTATTTTCGGACATACGTGAAAAGTTTCTGCCACCTTGTAGAACACTCGAGAAACCTATCTATTATTAACAGTCGAACAACCGAAATATTTTAGAAAAATTTCATAAATTTGCAGAAATTGGTTTACGACCAATAAGCAGTTAGTCGAGTGTGTGTGTGTGCTTGTACAGTCCAGATCGTCTATTCTAAAGTTTAATGTTACAGGTAATAAGGTTACAATACTGTGTAACTGCAACTTGTAATACAACTCGAGAGAGGTCTTTTTGATGCAACAATACATCCACCCTCCCAGCTCGATCTTGTGCAATAGTTTCACGTCGTGAACAGACTTGAACTACAGAAGTGAAATTTGTAGGCCTAAGTTCGATCCTGCATTGCGACTCGTATTTCTTTCTTAAATTTTTCTGAGTAAGTTACGAAGTATGTAACGGTCAGTCCAAGGGCCAATCATCGGTCCCTGTAAGGATGTGCCACCTAGTGGAAGAACTTAAAAAAAAAAAAATATATATATATATATATATATTGGACATTTGAAGTGTGGTCTTAATCGATCTGGGATTAGATCATCTGGGAATGAACGACGTTTGTAATTTGATATGTAAAAAATATATAGTTAAAAATTAAAAGTATTTTGTTGATAATTACTATTTTTCTTCTACTATTTCATTTCAACAATTCGCAACGCTAATATAAAAACAAAACAGATTTAAACAGCAAGTTAATAAACAAGATGGATGCATTATTAATTAACCCATGTTACAATATTTTTAATATTTAATTCCACCACCACACACTATTCAGAAATTATGCCACTTTCAGTTTTGACCTAGTAGTTAAATACGATTTTAACTGAAAACAGGATTCATAAATAATATAATATTTGCTTAAAAGCTATATTATTCCAGGACAGATACTAAATTTTATCCATATATGTACCATAGACTTTAGATACAATTCTAATATACTGAAAAGATCGAAATTTGCGAAATATTTTACTATATACCCCCTGATACGTATAGAATAAATCTATGTACAATCCACCAGCCATCCCCTTCCCCCCCAAAAAATATCCTGCGTACGACACTGCGATGTTCCATAAGTTTACGGCCAGATTGTTCTCGGACAGGCCATAACTTCAATTTTCCTTGAACAATGGTAAATTCTGAACGAAAAATGAATGGTTCCATAACACATAGGAGTAAGAATTACATCAATAAACTTCGGTGCGTTCATCGTTAATGAGAGTGTCAAAAAGAAAAAGATTATTTTTATTTCACCAGCAAGGAAAACTGACAAAAGGCCATATTTGCGGACGGCTTCATTTATTCCCTTTTCAATCTAGCTTTTCTCACCTGATGAAGCCAACGTGTTGGTTGGCGAAACATGTTCTAAATCGTAATTTGTTTAAAAGATACGATGGCAGCGAGGACACTGTACTGTACCATGTTGTTGAAGGTACGCGTATTATTTGAATCTCGATTGGTTTTCTTAAATGGGAAGGGGGTGATGTAATATGTCATTCTCGAGTAGAATCTTACGGGAAACACATTTCTGAAGATTTGCTGTAAATTTAATATTGTGATCTACAGATTTGCTGTAAATTTAATATTGTGAGAGATAATGGTGTGTGACATTAGTATAGGCTACTGAAGCAATAGCCTGAAAACACCCATTTTGTTTTAAAATAATGAAGGAAATTTAAACTAAATGCATACAAATGCATATCGATATGGCAATCTAATCAGGAACAATTTGTAAGCATTTAATGTTTTAATTTCTTCATTATTTCAAAACAAAATGGGTGTTTCCAGGCTATTGCATCATTAGCCCATACTAATGTCACACACCATTTTCTCTCACAATAATACATTTAGGACAAAACTGACTTTAGAAACATATTTCTCGTAAAATTCTAGCCCAGAATGACATATTACACGACTCCCTTCCCATTTACAAAAAAAAAAAAAACAATTGAGATTCAATATGACGGACTTTTTAAGATGGCGGCCGTGATGAACATACCCTTTAACATGAAGCGCTTTCCACCTAGTATTCATTACAATGTATTTGCTTTCCATTTTACAAATATAAGGGCATTTTCACACTTTTTCTTCACTCTCCAGAAGTAAGAATCTGACTATTATATCATTGGTCTCTCCCTTAAAGTAATTGTACTCGAGTTGCGAAAATTTGCAGGTGCACATATTGTGAAATTCTAACCATGATGGAAGAAAGAAATTTAGAACTTATTTCTGCCTCATCAGTATGTTTGCTTGTTAGTAGATAATTCAACTAAATGAGCCACAAATGCGCTTACTCATCATCTCAGCAATATAACACAGTTTTATTAGCAGTCCTTCATTAGTGGAAAATTTATCCTACATGGTCACCATCAATGATTCGTGATCAGTAAATAATCTTTTTTCTTTCTTCTAAATAGTACAGAGTCTGGAAAATATTTTCATTACAATTCTGTACTAAGCTTGCCGATTTGACTGCTAACTTTTCAATATGTCTTTTTTTGATTTTGATTTCCAAACTGACAAAGGATAAAATGAATCCTTGTTTTAATTGATGAAGCCTCATTTGATTTCCAAATAAATAAATTCTAATTGATATATATATATATATATAGAGGGAGAGAGAGAAACTCAAGGTGAATATGTAAAAGAAAAGAAGTAAACATTTATTAAGTATACCGAAAACTGTCAACCTCATTATTGTCTCCCCTAATCAAATACTGTGCCATATACAACATTCTAGTTTCGCTGATCATATTTTTAACTTCACTAAACTAAGCCATTACCTCGTCTACGTTTTGTTTTTCCCCCCGAATCAGAAGTATTATTTCTAGTTTATTTATTTCCAGCTGTACATTAAGGTGATTTGGGGAAATGATTCAGTTAAAAACAACCACCATTTTGTTTTATACATAAATGCTATATTCTTTAAATTGCTGATAAACATATTACAAACATATAATACAAATATAATTTTAATGTTTTCAAAAAATATTTCATTTTTTTTTTTTAACTTTTATAAATAGCTAACACTGGCAATATAAACTATATTCTCTTTTTGTTTAAGAAATCTCCAACAATCAATGATCTTAAAATAGAAAATCAAAGCATAATGCAACAGTGAGTTGTTTTTTTTTTTTTGTTTGTTTTTACAAACTAACATTCATAGCCTACTAGTGATAATTTATGATTACAATGAAGCCCTTATTATTATTATTATTATTATTATTTTTTAAGTTTCAAATTATTCAACCAATTACAGCCAGGAGCGCTTTCTTGTAGTCCCCAGAGACTTCATCCTGAAATAAAAGAGGAAATAATTACGTTACAAAAGCTTGAACAAGGAAAGTTATCAATTAAAATCGTGAGATAACTGGACGTTTAACTCTGACGACACGCTGTTACTATGCTAGTGACAATAACCAACGCTATTACCAATTAAGCTACGATCACTGTTGTAAATCAAAATTACAGGAAAACACGCTTTACAGAATTCAGGAATACAGAAAGAAACACGATTGTGTGTATTCGACGACATTTAAGTAGTAATATAGAGACGCAGCCTTTACGTTTAGATGTGTACGCACTTCCTCACAATTTCGAAAAGCTTTCTTTCCCCGCCGCGCCGCTAGAGGTGAATATAGCTCAAAATCTTGTTTTCTGGTAAACTGAAGCTCTGTGATTTGTTCAGCATTTTCGTAGCTTAAATATGGCAGTACGAACTAATCAGAAGCTTCAACTTGTCAGAATGTTTACGAAAATAAGCTACTGAGCTCTTCAGAGTTATCTATCGGTGGCAAAAGCAACTTCTTCGAAGCCAGAAAGAAATGTGTACGTATTTGTGAATGCAGGTTCATTCTCTGTATAGTTTTCTGTGGTAATAACGATAGTAGAGACATCTGTTGGGTGGAGAAACAAACAATCCTGAATAATTTCAATGCGATTGTCTTCAGTGGCTTATCTACTAGTTATCTTAATTAAAATCTTTGAAGAGTTTGTCGAAAGGTTCCTGTAGAATTTTATGGGTGGTACGTAGATGAAAAGCTTGTTAACAACCATGACTCTGTCTTGCTTTTGATCTTCCTGTGCCCTATTATCTAACGGCAGTTTGAAGGTAAGTTTTTTTTTTCCTGAACTCATCTGATGAAGCGTGTTGGGACCAAGGGAAATGCTGTAATTATAATTTTTAACAACGTTTCGCTGCAGGATATGGTGGGACGTGGTGCTTACATTATACTAATATGGCACAAAATGAGGGGATCATGTCAGTCAAAGCTTACAAAAGAAGGCAGTATGTGTATGGGCGCTGTTCTTGCTCTCCCCCCCC
>JAGDQP010015272.1:0-36331 GCA_022664845.1 Lepisma saccharinum | reverse complement strand
TGTCCAGTCAACTCCTTCAACCTTAAAAAGTGGTGAAATGGAATATGAATGAGCCTAGTTCCTCGCGCCAACTTCCAATACTCCTGCGTGTCCCACCAAGTTTTACTCGTCACAAACGTTAGCACTGCCAGGAGCATGTTATACAGGCAGAATGTGGAAGTTTCCCCATTCGGACGCAGCGCTCTGGAGTATGAGGGGATATCTGCATCATGTGGCGCAGTGCACTGCAGATTCTGGTTGTGATAAAAAGACGCAGTTCCTCCAAACTCCTCAAGTTCGATGCGCGGCCTGCCGTGGGATTCTTGGCTCAGCGGCGCGAGCGAATCGAGGGGAGTATCAACACGTACGGCAGTGCATGCAGCCGAGTTCCGCGTGTCACAAAACGTCAGCATGCTATACAGGAACAAGAGTTTATTGCGAAATCAGCGATTTTGAGG
This sequence comes from Lepisma saccharinum, assembly GCA_022664845.1. Lineage (NCBI taxonomy): Eukaryota > Metazoa > Arthropoda > Insecta > Zygentoma > Lepismatidae > Lepisma > Lepisma saccharinum. The sequence goes on along the minus strand of JAGDQP010015272.1, from coordinate 35,894 downwards.
TTCTGTAAGAAAAAAGATGTTAAAAATTGAAATATGAAATTTCGAAGTATGACGGTATATCATCACTAGTAGATTACAAAATATCTGCAAAGACATCATTTTGAATCCAAAATGGCTGACTTCATAATCCATTTTCCAGAACATTTGAACTAGAGATACGAAATTTGGCATAAAGGTGTATTAATAAGAGTAGTTTAGGAATAATTTACATTTTTGAAAAAGTTGTTAACTTGGATCAAAATGGCCACACAAAAACTTTTTCCACACCATTCGAGCTATAGAAACGAAATTTGGTATGAAGGTGTACCATCACAAGTAGGTAACGGCAATGTAAGAAAACTTTTTAAAAATATCTTTCTTTAATTCAACATAGCCGCCCAAATACCATTTTCCAAACCACTGAAACTAGAGAAACGAAATTTGGTATGAAGGTGTACCATCACGAAAATGTTTCAATAAATGGATCAAACCACCGCTATGAGCGTGCAGCCCCCGAGGCGATATGGGAAAAGGTCTGCACAACATGGGGCGCTGTCCCTAGAAAGTCTGATCACAATAAAGGGGGCGTAGCCCTAAAAATTTGAAGTTGGGGCGCACACGGAATTCTGGGGCAGCACACCCAGCGAGGCGAACCCAGTATATATATACACGTATAAAAAGCTGTGAAATCCGAGCAAATCATCAGGTGATGTTCGAGCCTTAGGGTTGGTGGTGGTGGATTTTAGGGCCGCCAGCAGGAAACAAATTTGCTGTATCATCACAAGTAGGTTACAATAAATATGGCAAAGCTTCCCTATGTTTCAATAAATATCTCATTCCCACGGGTGGTGGGTATGGGAAAAAATCTGCAACATGGAAGCAGTGTCCTGGAGAGTGGTTACGATAAAGGGGCGTAAGTACCCAAAAACTCGAAATTGGGGGCGCAGCCAGCTACGGGGGGCGAGGACCTAAACGAGGCCGAGCGAGCGAGTATATATATTATACACGTACAAAAAGCTGTGAAATCCGAACAAAAACACAAGAGGTGCAAAAAGTGGAGCCAAGTTCTTTAGCCCTAAAAAGGTGTGAAATGGGAGACGGATGAGCCAAGTTCCTTGGTGACAGCATGTAACAGGAACAAAGGAACTTGGCGCGAGGTGGCAAGGTTCATGATCCTCAAGCTATAAGGGTGGTGGGGATCCTAAAATCCACTACGTCCACCGCCACCAACCCTAAGGCTGTTGCCACCTCCCGCCAAGTTCCTTTGTTCCTGTTACATGCTGTCACCAAGGAACTTGGCTCATCCGTCTCCCATTTCACACGTTTTTAGGGCTAAAGAACTTAGCTCCACTTTTGCACCTCTGGTATTTTTGTTCGGATATGATTTTACGCCAGCCAGAGTTCTGATAAGCTCGAATGTTGAAGGATTTTTAACGCAACGATTTGAATCAGGGAAATTGAATTTAATTCCAATTCCAGGAGGAATGAATAAGTCAATGTTTTACCCACATACAGATTTTCAGTCGATTTCTTTTCAAAATATTATTGAAACGGTTCATACAATTAGGATAAATCATGAGATAATTACAATCCCTGAATCAGAATTTCTAACCAATTTTAGTTTTTAGAATGAAGACAAGGTATACGATAATTTTTCGAGGCAATTAGAACAATTAAAATTTAACTCAACGCGGGTACCAGAACTACAACAGTTTACAGTAACTCCAACGTTAAATTTGTTAATAATAATCGCCGGGAAAAATTGCGGTATAAAAGATAAATTTTTGCATGTAATGAAATTTCCACTCCTTTCAAAATTCCTAGTGTCTTATGTTTTCCTTGTACGGCCAAGATTATTTTGATTACAGTAAACCTACCAGACATCTCTATGAAATGTGATGCTTTAGAAATAACCTTTCAGTAGTTACTTCAGATTTTCCTTTTACTCAAAGCGATGTGAGTAAAAAAATAATAAAAAATACTTTTTAAGATATACTTTTTTTTAGAACAATATGTATTAAAAAGTGAAAAATATTTTTTATGCATGACTAAAAAGAAAAACATGGCGTGCGCTCTCATATACAATCACTTTATAAGTTCTTGAATTGGCGCACCGCATGCTTTTCTTTTTAGTCATTCATAAACAAAATCATTTTTCACTTTTTAGTGCGAATTGTATAAGAAAAGTATGTCTTTATTTTCTAGTTATTTCTGTGTTCGTATACCCAAATCCTAATGTTTCCAAGCTAATGTTTCCTGACCCAAATCCTAAAGCGTTCTGCAACCAATCAAGCGACAGATCGTTGCAGGTAGTATTTATTTAAGGCTAAAGAAGTCCATATTAAAATGAAATATTATAATATGCTTTTAAAATATAAAACTATATGAAAGTAACAATAGAATATTGTATTGTCATTCGACTTACGCCGCTGTGCAAATTTCATCATTGCGTGACGTCGGGAAATAAGTTAAATTAACGTTGCAAGATTTCAGGACACCACGAACCATTGTGAACTAAAGAAAAAAGAATGTAGAAATCTTGTACTTTTTCATTTCCATGTTTTCATTCTTGATTCACTGTGTATATGTTATACTAGCAGAGAAATCAGCGAGACCTTGTTGTCAGTATCATAAACAAAAGAAAGCATAGGTATAAACTTCACGAAAAATTCGGGAAATGGGATGAAAAAATAAATTTAAGAAAATTAATTTTTCCTTGCTTTTTTTACCCTAAAGTCACCTTCAGACGATAAGAAAGGTCTATTCCTTATAAACCTTTGCCCATTCTTAATACATCATTTAAAAAAATATCTTTACCAGTCAAGGGAAAGATTTAAAACTTTCGTGGTCCATCAACACAGTCGGTGGTGTTTATCAGTTCGCGCAGTGCCCCTGTATTATTCTAATAGATCAGCTATTAAGACCTTGTAATTGACATAAGCTTAAGAAAAAAAATCAGTATGAACTTCAAGAACATAACGAAGTAGCATAAAAAAAGAAGAAATAGAATAAAATGAACATTTTGTGGAATATATTCGCTCTTTCCGGTCTAACCACCCTTCTGATTATTAAACACCCTTCATCATTTTTTTAAAATGTTCAAAGAAACTGAAGAATTGATAGCAAAAATGTTGATCTTGGGTGGGGGAAGTGGTCACTTTTGTATAAAAAAAATTCACATCCAAAAGATTTTTATAAAATAATTTTTATTATAAACTGATGAAAAATTGAGATTCAAATCAAATAACAGGCTGCAGCTCTAAAACTACTGCAGCTATTGAAGCAAAATATTTTTCATTTTATTGCAAATTATAACAGTTTTTGTTGTATCAAAAAATTCACATCCAAAAGATTTTTTATAAAATCATTTTTATTATAAACTGATGAAAAATTGACGATTCAAATCAAATAACAGGCTGCAGCTCTAAAACTACTGCAGCTATTGAAGGGAAATATTTTTTATTTTATAGCCTATATATTGCAAATTGTAACAGTTTTTATTGTATCAAAAAACTTGCACTCAAACGGCAATAATAAACTATTTTCCCTCCGCCTATTGATAGGTTCCCTATGTGCTATCCGCCCGTGACGTAACTGTCGCAAAAACCGTTAGAACATGATTCTGAACATCGGAAGCGCTTGATGAACATACCTTCTCACTTATTCTGTTGTACGTACCTTGGTTCGACTTGTGCAATTTGCAGATAGGGGGAAGAGTGAGTGACATGTATTATACGGTATTTTGAGATCGTGCAAAATTCCGGGCCTAGAGGCATGGCTAAAGGTCTGTAAACAGAGCCTGTTATGATTTTTGCAGAGAGTGAGAAATCCCAACAAATCGAACACTGCACATGCCACAATATACGTACGGTCTGTTCAAAATCTTAAATTCTTGATACGTATCACATTTCAGATCTAGATTTATCCGCTCCAGGAATATTCTGAGAATATGCTCAAAGAATAATTATTCTCGACATATTCGTCACGAAGAACGGTAGTTCTTCGAGTGACGCTAAGAAAGGAGTCACTGAGCGGCACTCACATTCACATAATTTCGGATCTAGCGAACTATAAACCCGACTTTGATGCTTGAACTTGCATTTGTAAGCGCTTTGCCGTACTAAGATACAGAAGAAACAATGGGTCGGTAGGATCTCACTGGGACCCCCTAGGGCGTTTCGAAAAAAATATCCGAATTTCACATTTCTGGTGATAGCACTAACCCCTAGACTATATAGGCGGCCAAAATACTGGAATCGTAATCTACGCTTCAATACCTTTCAAATGGTGTATCACACGTCAAAATCGGTGAAGAGATTCAAAAGATATGACTTTTTTTTTTATCCCAATCACAGAATTTTAACAAATGATAGAAAAGGGCCTCTGTCATTTTGGCTGTCTTTTTGCTTTAACAAAAACTGGTTGGTACCAGGGGGTTTTGGGGGTCAATTGCGGGTTTCGTAGAGGCATATTGATGCTTATTTTTTATAGGAGTTACCGTTTTTGAGATACGGAGCCTACTATGGTCCAAAATCGACCTTTTGTACGAAGACTATGCACTTGCTTTTAAAAAATATGCAGCCTTACAAAATAAGTGATATCAGTACAAGAACCCCTTCGGGGTAATAAAGGGAAGAGTGACGCAAGAATTCTACTCACAAAAGAAGTAATATCCATTTTACGAGTGACTTTCTTTGCGTCACTGTGGGGGAAGAGAGGATACTAAGTCTCTTAATTTTATTACAAAGGAAACAATTCAGCCATAGGGATACAAAGAAAGTCACTCGCAAAATTAATATCACTTTTGTGAGTAGAATTCTTGTATCACTCTTCAGTTTACCCCGAAGGAGTTCTAGTACTGATAGGATATACTTGTGATATCCCCAGGAATATCCTTAGGATATGCGCTCATTCAAGACATTCAGATATTCGTTGAATATTCTACGCATATATCAAGAACATCGTAGAATATCCTTGGGATATTCCAATATCCCCGCGGGGATATTTGTAGCGTATTCTAGAATGTACCTTGCTGTATGGGAAATACATTGTTTCCATTTTAACTTAAAACAACAATAAGAAATAAATAAATCGTTTATATTTTTAAATTCAAATTTGGATTGTTGTAAATTCAAAATATTTAGATTTAATGTTTTAAAACAGATTATGTGATGTTGTTAATAACTTAATGTTGTAAATGTAGTTGCAGTAGTATTAGTAGTTTCAGTAACAGTAGTAGTTGTAATATTGGTAGTAGTAGTGGTTGTAGTATTAGTTTCAGCATTAGTAGAAGCAGTAGTACGACTCTTAGTGTTGCCAATGTATTTTACTCACCCCGCACCAGCGAGCGGGCATATCGGCTAGTATCTCATATTTTATTGTTGCAATCTGGCGCCATTGCGCCACTCCAATACCTAGTAAATTATGTTTAAATTTATGCGTGTATAATTGTTATATACAGTGTATATATAAAATCGCAACCATATTCGATCCACTACCGGATGAAGCCTCTCCACGGATAATAATGAATTGTAGTATTGATACAAACTATGTAATGGACTAAGCAGCTCTTCGCTTGCGTTACCACCGTCAGCAGTTTCAAAGAGGTCCTAAATTTTGCCATTCCTCGTATTTGAAGTTTCCCTTGTTTAAAATGATTTCCTTCCTCCCCGCCTCTGTTAAGAATTGTAAAGTATGTTTTCAAAAGAACCGGCTGCCGCTGTGAAGGAAAGTGGGATGAGGAATGACCATAGTGCCATCTGGCAGGTAAGTGGCTAACTACGTGAATACGAGAAAAACTAAATCTCTGATTCTGTCGATTTAATTATGAAGGATATAATTTCTGATCGATTGTGTAATGAATGTCTTTGGAAACAGCGAAAAATTGCAAAGTAGCGCAAAAATATAAAGATAGCACTCCATTCTCCAAAAAGTCCGAAACTTTTAGCTCTTTTCCTTAATGTAATAAAACGGTAAACGATTTCCTTTAATTTTGATGTTTTTTTATGGGAATTTGGATTATAATTGTCCGTATTTATAAGAAGAGAATACCACGTACAGAGTTAAAATTGTACCTTCAAAATGAGATGCATCATATTGATGGTACTATTGAGTAATTTTTGCGAAAGAACGGAATGAAACCATGATTTTCCTAAAAAATGTGTGAGAATCTATATTAAATTGAACACCAATTTTCCTGCCGCTGCGGCCAACTCCATCTCCTTCTCAGCCCGAGGTCTGTAGATCACGGTGATTAGTACAAGCTGGTTTTTGGCCCGACATTCTAGTATGATGTACTCTGAACTTAAGTCATATTCAGGCGGTGACATTGCGAGAATTTTTGCTTCAATATGTTCGTTAATATATATCGCAACATCTCCTGCTCCTTTCAGAATCCTATCATTTCTAATAAAATTATGATATATGATAAAGATATCCAGGTATATGATAAAGATCGTCACTTAAAGTTGGCTTTGCTCAAGATTCGTTGACGAGAAGGAAATGTAGGGTCCTTTGGGGGAGAATTAATTCGTGAATACTCGTGAAATGTACTCACAAGGAAGGGTCACGGTTCTCAAACACACAAATCCTATTCACTTCTAATACATCGCAAGCAACGTAACGAGATATGTAGATTACCAAATGTATATAAAGGCAGTAGTGAGGTTTTAATGAAATATCTTGAAAACGGGAAAAGTAATCAAAATAAAACTTGCACAACATATAACTGACCACAAGTAGTAACAAAAACCTTAAGCAAAGTTGCCATCTGGGAAGCAGTGTTGCCAACGCAGAACAAAGTTACATTTTTTTAAATAACATTATATACCAATTAATACACAGTAGAAAAGTACTGGCAATAGAAAAGAAAATAGTACAAGTTGGTTGCACAATGTTGCAAACTATGGAAGATATATCACACCAATACGAAGATTGCAACACTACGGTACCATCGTTCACAATGTTCTTTTCATTGTTACTAGTGCCTATTAAATATATCTTACTTGACACATGGTTTCATTCAGTGGTTACAATGGTTTCACTATTCCCCAACACTCGTTAGTATACGTGCTGATTAGCGTTTTTACTATTATTCCAGATACCAGCATATTGGCCTGTGTCTCCACATATATTTTCTAACTCGACAACTTTCAGCTCATATATCTTCCGTAGTTTGCAACACTGAGCAACCAACTTGTACTATTTTCTTTTCTATTGCCAGTACTTTTCCACTGTGCATTAATTGGTATATAATGTTATTTAACAAATTGTAACTCTTTTCTGCGTTGGCAACACTGCTTCCCAGATGGCAACACTGCTTATGGTTTTTGTTACTACTTGTGGTCAGTTATATGTTGTGCAAGTTTTATTTTGATTATTTTTCCCGTTTTCAAGATATTCCATTAAACCTCACTACTGCCTTTATATACATTTTTGTGACATTCGAAGTTCCGGAGCCCCTAGCTCCCCTCCCCCTGGTCCATGGCACCTTAAATTTTGGTAATCTACATATCTCGGTATGTTGCTTATGATGTATTGGGTGTGAATAGGATTTGTGTGTTTGAGAACTATGACCCTTCCTTGTCAGGATAGATTGTGTATTTTCCAGGTGTGTAACTATGAAACCGGAATTTGTGCATAGACGGCGCTAGCTGTCACTGTGGTTACCGTAAAACTGCGTCCTTGGCGCCACTTGCTTCTTTTGACTGCTGATAACGATTTGCAACTCAAAACCAGACAAGTTTCATGTCATAGTGTTGTGTTTAATAGCGTTGAACATGGCTCAATTTGTACCTACAAACTACGATGTGCGGACAGTAGTGATTTTTTGTTACCATTTGAAGAAAACTGCTGCAGAATCGAATCGCATGCTTGTCGAAGATTACGGTGATCATGCTCTTGGTAAGTAACAGTGCTATGCATGGTTTACAAAATTTAAAAGTGACGATTTTGACGTGAGAAACGAAGAACGTGGAAGACCACCGAAAAAGTTTGCAGATAGCGAATTGCAAGCTTTGTTCGATGAGGATAACGCTCAAACGCAACAACAACTCGCGGATCAATTAAATGTGACACGAGAAGCAGTTTAAATACGTTTAAAAGCCATGGGCAAGATTCAGAAGGTAGGAAAATGGGTTTCACGTGCATTGACTGAAACGACAGCAGGAAAACCGAAAAACCACTTGCGAAATTCTGCTCGCCAGGTAGAAAAGGAAATCATTTCTCCATTGAATTGTGACTGGTGACGAAAAGTGGATCTATTTCGAGAATCCTAAGCGTAAAAGATCATGGGTAACTTCAGTAGAACCGGCGACATCGACTTCAAGACCAAATTGCTATGGACGGAAGACAATGCTTTGTGTTTGGTGGGATCAGAAGGGAGTGATCTATTATGAACTGCTGAAACCTGGCGAAACTTTTAACGTTACCGAACGTTACCGACAACAAATGATCGACTTTTATCAAGCTTTGCGTGAAAAACGACCAGAATATGACTAAAGACAACATAAAGTGATTGTGGTTCACGATAATGCACCCTTCCACACAGCAAAACCGGTCAAGGAAAAGATTGCGACGTTTGGCTGGGAATTCCTTGTGCATGCGGCTTACTCACCAGACTTGGCTTCTTCCGATTTTCACTTATTTGCATCCATGGGACACGCACTTGCTGACCAGCGCTTCACATCTTACGAAAGTGTACGAAAATTGCTTGATGACTTGTTTGCAGCACTTGAGAAACATTTTTTTAGGTCTGGCATCCACACATTGCCGGAACGATGGCAGAAATGTATCGCTAGCGATGGCCAATACTTCGAATAAAATAGTTCTTAGCATTGTGATCCAATCACTGTGTCTTTTCTGTACATAAATTCCGGTTTCATATTTGTACATATTGTTCAGTGTCGTAATAATAGTGGTTTTGAAGTCTGCACAGATCCTGTTTTCATTATTCTTTTCTTTGGGGCTACTATAATAGGCGTAGTAGCCCAATCCGAATATTCTACCGGTGAAATTATAACTTGATCTTGTAATATTAACAGAACAGCCCTCCCTTGATCTTGTCTCTTAGACCGTATGGAATATTATAATGTTTTCTAAAAATGGGTGGGGTATTCTTATCTCTCGGTTTCGACAATTTGTAGTCTTTAACTGAGTTAGAATACTATCATGAAAAGCATCCATATGGTTTTGTAAAATTTGTCCTTTCAATTTTGTTTCTAAGTCATGATTTATGTTAACTTTAACTTCCTTTTCCTGCATTACATTTATATCCATGTTATGCGACTGAAAGAAAATTTTCCAATTGGGCCACAAAGTATGAATTATATCACAACGTAACAAGACATACTTCAAAGGTGCATCAACTATATAGAAACACACTTCCAAAAACTGTTGGCCTGTGTATACTTTCAGATGTACTATGCCCTGTGTCCTTAACTTTTGACAATTGGCTGCTATTAGATTAGACTTTATAGGGATAATTTGTTCATTACGCAGCTGCCCCCGTATCTATCTCTCCCAACACCATATGTTCATTAACCTGAAGTCTTTGTAAACATGGTTCATTCTGACTTACCTTCGAACCTGTACCCAGCCTACGTGTCAATGATAAATTCTTTAGCTGGTATCCCATCCTCGTACATCAGTTTAATATCTTGGTTATTATAAATGAAAACCCTATCTGACTGGGTTTAACACACGGGATCGGAATTATATCTATATAGTTTGGACCGAGCGTGTATACTATTTTTAAGCCCATAGAGTAACATCTATTTTCAATATGCATTGCAGCACTTAATAAGTGCAACTAAATCACTTCTGATCTCATTTATTAGATATAAATATTATATGATGAAACATTTATTAGATATAAATATTCACAGACAATTGGTCAAGTATTTCCATACGTTTGCTTATTCATAAATCCCAAAAATCCATTAAGCACCAAAAAGATCTCTAGACATTCAAAAGTCGCACTTTTTAAAGTATATATCAGAGTCGAATATTTCATTGGTTCATTGTCTTCATAGAACCAAAATCCTATATTGTCTTATTCGACTCAATTACCAATATGTCCGACCAGCAACTAACTACTTTGATTTCTAATAACAATAACGTTATGATGTCTTTTTACAAAACTTTTACAAAAAACATTGGATCGGGGTAAAACTAAACCTGCTGATAAAATAGTTCATTTTTGTTATCTATCAATACGAGGAGTGATAGAAAAGAGACGGAGGTAGATTGATCCTGTATATCGTAATGTTTAGTGGTCCACCACGTAATAATTTGTGGTGGTAGTTAATTATTTCCACCTTAGTAGAGCCTTTCGACGTAGGATCAATGTTATTATGGTTAATAAATAGAGCTTTGACACTGTTAACTTTTAACCGACACCTTTTATTACAAAAGTCCACTAATATGCGTTATACGCAAAGATTTACAGATAAGAAAATGAAGGCCCGGAACATGGGCTTATAGTGAAGTTAATGTGGATCATCTCTTTCTTGTAATGGCTTATATCGACTTTGGTGTTTGCGGAGAGGAGAGAGTTGCTGTGAGGTTCTAACTCCAGACCAAGTTAGAGAGGAAAGGTTCTCCGAATCCAGACCAAGTTGGCGATAGAGGTAGGACTCTGACTTCAGACCAAGTCAGAGGGGGAAGAGATGACCACTAGTCGAAATGATTAAGTGGTGTCCTGAAGGTATCAGGTTAACTTTTTATAGGCCTTTCTTGTAGGCGTGATTACCGCACTTCCAAGCCTCACTGCTTGGAGTCCGCGTCGTCTGCTTCATAAATTGATTGTGTGTGCATCTCTTATTTCTTCATGTTTGTTGTGACTGTTTTGATTCTGTTGACACAGTAACACACTAATCCAGTTCCCATTACAATATTGAGAAGGAGTATTACTAATTTGGTGAACAATTTGGTTTCCATTCCTGTAGTTTATTCCAGTTTTGCGGAATTATGAGCTAATTAAATATTCAACCTCTAATAGAAGTTGTATCAACGGAATAATGGAAACGTGTATGCCTATCTTTAATTTAAGTCATATAGAGAAAAAAATATGCAATTGTTACTTTAATATTGAATTCACAGAGGTTGTGCGTTGCATGACACAACGATTTTGTGATTGCTCTGTGACTTCAACCCCAGGCGTAGTTCGTGTTCCGACTGCTTAGTGGCAGCAGTAAGCAGGGCCGTTCAGAAGGAGGTGTATTTCTTTGGGTGTTGATTAGAAATCCGGGAAACGTTGTAAAAGTGTAGCACTTTCATTTTATAGAAATTAGCCCAGACATAATCGAATATAGGGAAGGACATTTATTAAATTATTTTGAAATATTCAATTATAATTAACATATTGGTATGGTAAATTAATACCATCCTTTTACAATGGTTTACGCTCGTTAATCTATCTTCTGAATATAATTATACATTGATATAAATAAATTAATAGAAAAGATCACAGGAGAAATAAGTACGCCACAAAAGCTGATTTGTGTTTTTTTTTTTAAATTTTCTGTTAGCTTTGCTTTTGAACCAAAAACAATGTGTACGTTAAAAGAAGATCTTATGTAAAGTCAAAACTCTTTAATGCAAGATGTGATTTAACATATACATTGACGGTGTCATAAATCAAATAATTAATAGTTTCGTGTTAAAGTAAAAAAAAAAAATGTATACATGAATAAAAAACAAAACAAAAGGACTATACAAAAATAACAGTAAAATTAAGTACGTGTGTTGGTTACACTTTCAGAAATGTATAATTTATACATTTTTGCTACAAATAATATGTAAATTAAGCATAGCAATTATTGGTGCCAACACCAGTCTAGTACAATAACATTTTGCAGTGCAATGATAAGTTAAAATATAACAAAAAATGTGTTTGTTTCGATGTTGGTAACTATAAAGTATGGAAAGAATACAAAGTTGGATTAACTGCAGGAAAAGCCAAACCAAACAAATAGGTTGATGGTAATTGGGTAAATGAATGTAAACTAACCTAAACCATGTAAGTTGGGAGTTTTTAATTAAAAAAGTAACAAGACGAGGAAGCTCAGCCTTACAGTCTTTTTAAAAGTTTTCTTGTCGCACAGTCTTGTCAGTCTCTAATCCGTTTCTTGGCGCTCAGTTGTGTTCCGTCTTTTAATAGTTCTTTGCTCTATTTAAATTCAGTAACAATGTAAATCGCAGTCGCAATTAAGCTCAGAAATATTCGTAAAACAGTTCTCATTCAGTTTTTGCTCAAACTTGGTGACAGTGTAAATCTCAATCGCAATCAGTTTTCTCAGTTTCTTTTATACAGTTACGCACAGTTAAACTCAGTTGCTCAATTGCGATCAGCTCATCACTCAGTTTTATTTTCATTTCCGAACTCACTCAGTCTATACGCACGGCAAGTGTCAAGCAGTCCGTAGCTCGCAGTCTTAATCATATCTGCCAGTCTCACGCCTCACAGACCGTAATGTAAGCTGTTCAAATTGTCAAGTCGCCAAACTACTATTTCCATTTAACGAACAGTAATCATCAGTGACATTCAAACATGTACAGTAGTCGCCAGTAAAATTCAAACATGTGGAAGACCAGGTTTCTATATTCGTAAGTGCAGGAGATTTGTGTTTTTCTGTTGAAACTGTCTCAGATCACTGTGCATAACAAGTAAAGGACTAACAATTCTTACAAGTTGAAGCTCTTTCCTCATGCAATGGCTGTCTAAGACAGCAGTACCAATGCTGTTGGGAAAATCAATAATTCACCTACACTTTTGCAGTAAACCCAAGAAACTAACTACTGACATCAATCGAACCTCAGCGTGCTGCAAATCAGGAAACTTAAAATGTAACTTTTTCTCCTATCTCGAAATGGAAAGTGCATGTATAAGTACGACGATGTGATCGAATGTAAATACGCTTTCGGAGGCTTCCAGTATGGTAAATATAATGAAACTCCTTCCACGGTTTCCAATAACGTAAAATTCGGAAATAAAAAAAAGTGTTCTTGAGTCAAAATTCAGATTACCGATAGTAATAATGTAAAAGACATGAAAAATTATGTGTGTTTTACTTGAGGGTAAAACGAATGTAATCTTGGTATTTTTTTTTTGCTCATATGTATGTAGTCTCACATTACTTCTTTGTACTTGTCTGTTATTTCTCTTATATCTAATAAAGCATTAAATTCAATATTCGAATATCATGTTTCATTAAAAATTTGCATGCTCCTGAGTAGAGTAGGACGAGGCTATTTTTAAATAATTCCATACGTTCAGCCCATTACAACTTGAAGATAGATCATGCTTTCCACGTGAGTAAAGTTAGGACCGTTGTGGGATAACCCTTTGAAGTATTTCGATGGTCTTTTGTTTATCTTTTAACTAAAAAGGAGTTTTTGTCTTTGCTTTCGTTAGAGACAAATTTGCAGTTCTGTCACGCAGTATTTAATAGTAATCTTCAAAGTAACTTAAACAAAAGTCGATAAACATAACGGTAGCCTTCTTGTTGTCATTTTCTGTACACAAAGGTCTAGCACAGGTGATACCATCCCCAAAAGGCGAAAATAATTCTGGTACAATTAGTAGTTATCCAACATGATAATGTCTATTTCAAAGGAGTTATAATAAATGTATATTAGAAATAATGTCTCCCTAACGTGGTGCTTGAAAGTAATTATCATGCATATTACAAATAATAAACGCCAGCCAACGTAAGGTTTGTGTCTAAAACAAATAATTGCTCTCCAAGGTGGGGCTAAGCAGTAGGTAATATATAAAAATTACGCCATGTTAAATACCGGACCCAAACTGGTTGCATGACGGTTAATGGTGATGAAAAACCACCTTATCCAACACATATAGATTGTAGATCACCATAGGTTGTAGAACCTGCTTTCCAACATGGCAGTCATAGCCGTTAGTGCCATGTGGTGATTTAAATCTCCCTTTTGATTATGATACAAACTGTGTTAATTGTATAAAATATATCGTTACGACAAATACTTTGGTTGAAACCTTCAAATGTAGTCAAAATGTGTCCGATAGCCTTTTGGCTAATCTTCTAGGCTCTTAGACACTTTGACTTAAATGATTAGAACTGGTATCTGAACATGAACAGTTTCAGCTATTTAACATACCTTATCTGCAACGGAACGCGAAAGTTAAAACAATATTCCAGAAGAAAACACGCTGCTCTTTCCAACTATGTAATATGTCTAAAATATCAGAATGATACACAAGTGGAGATTTTTTACTCTAAAGGTACCCTTTTTGAAAGCAAATTTTGCAGATATTTTTTTAAAAATATTCATGTTATAATAAGTATAAACATGTACACCCTTGCATTTTACAGCATTGTAGCAATTTGGGTTAAGAAATGTGGCTCCAAATGAAAATCGTCTTGGAGCAATAATCATTTAGATAGTGGATAAAATTTGTCCACTCAACTTAGTGAGGTTTTTTGTCAAGTCCGTTATCAGTCAATTTATAAACAAAAGAATCCAATGACAATCTCAACAACATAAAACCTGAATTTAGCAAAAGAAAAGTTACCTTGGAATGCCAAATTCTAGGTTTGGAACTCATTTAGCCAAGTAATTCTCTGGTTGGTTTTCGTTTTTTCGAGCAATTGATACAAAGGCAGCCTTCAAGATCGATCCCTTGCTACTCAAACAAGTTATATACATATTTATGATTTTCACAGTTCTGTTCGCGATTTTACCCATTATCGATGTAAAACTTCAACATAACCGAAAAGACTGGTGTGAGGAACATTCTTTCAATTGGACCAAATAAGACCAAATTACTCTTTCGTCTAATACGACGACCTTCTGTAGAGCTATGAACACTCTCCTGCTGCTGTTTATGTTTGCTGAGATTCTTAATGGATTTTCTCAATTCAACAGTCGTAATGGCGCCTAGAAAATAGAGCGTACTTCCCCTGAAAGAAAGAATTCCAAGGAATGTCATCTGTCAGTCTTCAGACGGTCTTTGGCCCTAGACGAAAATTCAGTCAAAATGTGTAAATTAAATAAGTAAAAGAAGATGATGTAGAAGATGACACAAGAAACTGGTCATCATCGATGGGAGTAAATTCACCCAGGTTTCTCAATCGCCGATCGGGTGCTCTATGAATGAAGCTACAGGACGGCAAAGCCAGGCTATCTGATTCACCGCTTGGATTTTTACCAACTTCTCACCATATTTCAATTTGTATTCACATTGAGCGTATTTGCGTAAATAAAGTACCAAAAGAAAAATATTAATTGCCAACAGTCCCAATATATATTACACACAAAAAACATATTTAAAATTTATTGATTTCTTTACTGTTTTATATAAGCTTATCAAACAAAACAATAATAATTACTATAAAATGAGAAACAAAAAACACGAACAAGAGATCGACGCCTGAGGATTGTATTGTCGTATCTGCATAGGAATTCCTCTGGAGATACCACAATACAATTCTTAGATGTCAAGATGTTGACAGACACTCAAACATTGCTGTAGTGCAAATTCCAAAATTATAAGTTGTATGAAATTTCGGAACTTCGTTTAAGATACATTTGCTGAAATTGTTGGAATTGTTTTTATCTCAACATTATTAGCACTCTTTTCTTCGGCATTATCCTTGTTACTTTTGGGAAAGCTCCAAAATTTGTCATCCTTTCCGTATTCATCCGCCTCAGCTAAAGTTGTTGGAAGATTTCTGTGTAGAGTTTCTGGTAACAAAAGTATTCCGAAGGCAGCTGCTAAGTTCATTAGACAAAGAATAATATGTGGATATCGGATATCAACTGAACTTCCCTATAAAAAAAAAACGATATTAAAATAAAAGTACAAATTTAATACTTTCAAGAAATCAATTGACCTATTTTCACAAACTGATTAAGGAATCTATTTCACATGTGACAAAATAATAAGCGTGAAGAATTACATTTTCCATATGTCATGAATTAGTAACCAAATTGATGTCTAGTTCGCATTTACTCAATGAATACATACGTACATTGTGAAAAACTATTTCTCCGAACATACAGTGGCATGGATCATCAGTTATTTTTTCGTTCTTAGATAATGTTATCTTCACCTGTTTTCAAATTCATTTCATGTTTCGATAAATTTTATGACGAAGTGTTGAGGTTGGAGTAGAATGAACCCCAGATATTTACAATTTTATCCTCCGCATTACCTAACTCACAGGATATTCCCTTAACAGGCAAAATTACAATTACTTTCAAGGCATAATATATGTCTGCTCAGGGGCAGCTATCCTTGAAGATTATCCGAGATCTTTCCTATAATATCTCTTATTTTATTTAACTGTGAACATCCCTTTCTTTGCCGAAAATCGAACCAATACTCCACTAGGGAATCCCTCTATCTCAGTTCACCATTCATCTGAATCAGATCAACTCGTTTGCACCCTTCTTCCTCATTATCCTCTTCTCCAGTTGAAGAAATAGGTATCTTCGTAATTTTACTTAGCTGCGGATGTTTCAACATCAACCAAATTTTCATCTACCATGAACCGTGACAGGGACACCAGATGCTAAAGCACGAACGTAATATCGTTCTAATTTTCAGTAAGCGTGAAGTATAAGGATATTCACACGCAGGGTGAGAAGACAGAAGTCGTTGATAATTTACCATGGTTGAAATGAAAATGAAGCGCTAATACGGTACCATCATTTGACATTTAAACGGAGGTTCAGCTCAGGGGCCTACCATCCTGACTAAGGTTTTCCAGGGTTTTCCTGAGTCCTACCAGGCAAATACCGGGATGGTATCTTCAACTTAGACCCTGCCCGACATCTTCCCGCATCCTTTCCGCCCCCTATACAGATCTGAGCATTAGATGTCTAAAGGCCATAAATAAAATTAAATTGAATTTAATGTAAACGCAGCTTTTCACCAGTGTGAAATGAGTTTGACTTCTTTTGACAATCCAGTGAGCTGTCGGGAAAATAGCAGGACGTGAAATTAAAATAGAAAGGGTGATGGAAGTCAGGGTAGTTAAGCAAATGTAGTGAAATGACACAGAAACAAAAAGAACATGAAGAACCCGAAAAGCAGTTCAAATATACCTCAAGAAAGACTTAGAGAAATGGAAGGTAAGATAAGTAGAGGGAACAGTCATTAAAACCTGTTTGTACAAATAAAGGACATATCACCCAATTAATTTGATTAATATATTTTTAGAAATAAAGAATATGCCGACAACGGTAGATCCTCGAAGCCCCATTTAATTTTTCGCTCCTTTTCTATGAAACCAATTGAACGAAGTGTTTCGGAACCCACGTTAACAAAACCTTCAGGTCCACCATTTAAATGCTGTTTCTTTTAAGATTGATTTATAATTGAAATCAACAAACAGACAGACAACATCATCGATCCCGCAGAAGCAAAGACCAACGACCATTATAGTGGCATCCATCGTATTCGGTGTACGCATAATCATCAATATTACTAATGTGCTGTTGAAAGTGACCGGTCATGCCAACCAAGCCTTCTTCCCTATTTCGTGGGATTCATTGAATGGAATGGTTCAGAACCCACTGTACCAAAGAACTGTAGGCTCAATCATGGAAGCTCACTAGTCCCTTTAGGACCAAAAGAACAATCCAGGCCTTAAGCTTCTTTCTAATTTCATTTTCCTAATTTATTTTAATTTCATTTCTTGATACTAGCCCGATTAGTCAGGATGGCCAGCCACTAGCATCGATCACAGATGCATCGGCACCTTCTAATAAGTTCCTTTTTTATGCATGACATAAATATATTCCGGAAATCGAAAGGCTTCCGCATCAAAAGTCCGACGACCAATATGGAACACTCTTCAGACGGAGAAATGGTCGGTATGGCCGGACTCATGCCTTTAGACCTCCTCAGAGTTAATTTAACGCCTTAGAAATAAACTATGAAGACGTCAGTTAATATATGGTCTGTTGACAAATTTTGTTCAATTGAAACTGGATGTCGGTTTGTGAATCCGGAGCTATTAAGCCAGTTGCAGTTGGAGAAATATTAAAATTGTGTTATTCAGTATTAGAATCTACGTCAAATACAAAGCCAACATCCTGACTTCGTTATAATCTATTCAGTTCTTTTTCACGACATAGATTCTGTGTTCAGCCCATCATGTCAATTTGGATCTACGTTCACATATCGAGGAGTCAAATATTTGATAGAGACTCAAATTTGTCTCAGTTCTTTGTGCGCTGGTCCAGGAAAATGTGCATTATGTTAAATATTCATTTATAAGTCAATGCCGTTTGTATATAAGATTTATTTGAGGTGTTTAGTAGTACTCAAAGCCTAAACCTATCATAGGTCGTATAGAGAATGACCGAAGATCTAGCTAGCAGGTTTCCAGGAAAGCACGCGGCCTGACTCTTTGGCTCGGCATTGGGTCGCTATTTGTGTTTCAAAGGCTTACCAATGGTTGGAAACAGAGCAGACTTCCATAATTTGGGTGTTACAAGTTTTACGATCTGGAAAAAAGAAGGTTGTACGTGCTCAATGTACCAACTCTTCATAGACAATTATAAAACCAATTATAGTTGATTGGAAAGTACAAGCGCACGGATACTTAAACTGTATAGTAAAAGTGACGTGTCAAACACACGAATAAGTATATTATGCACAAGGAACTGATAGCCAAAGCAAGACTGAGCAAGTGTGAGCAAGATAGTAGGAATCCAAAATCAGAATATGAAACGAGAAAGGATAAGTGCAGAAACCGATGAAAATGAAATTTACCCCCCACAGTGAATTTGAAGCCTAGTGCCTATTCCTACGGAACTTTTTATCTACATCAGGAAATAAGAATAAAAGTAGAACACGACTTATGAGAACGAACAACAATAGATCGAAGATGAGATAGGGATAGTCTCACATCAAGTTTATTTAATATGGTACAAGAAGAGGCTGTAAAAGGATTCCTCGAAAGCGAAGGAGACGTTACGTTTGAGGAGAAATAATCAAAAGCCTTAGATTTGCGAGTGATATGCTTCTTCTAGAGACATCACTTAACAAGGTGTTCAAACGCGTGCAGAAAAGCTGTGAGGAAGATGAAATGGAAATGAAAGTAAATAAAACGAAAGGAATGATACATGAACAAATCCAAACATTACAAACATCAAAATTGGAAGAGAGAATGTAGAACAGGTATTGATCCTTAAGAGTTTGGGTAGTATTATAAGTAAGGTTATGAAACGTGAAGAAAAAAGCATCTAAACGCTAGAATAAAATGATGAAAAAAGTGTTTACTAAGAAGAATCTCTTTCGAGGAAAATATATTGCGTACACCTTCTGTATGGAGTATTATGTTGTAAGAAGGAGAAACGTGGGCTCTATGATAAATTGAAGAAATACAATTGAAAGCGTTTGAAATGTAGCCACAGAGAAGATAAAAAAAAATCAGTTAGACTGAGAAAATGCGTAACGAAGAAGTGTTGAAGAAAGTAGGTGAGAGACGAACAATATAGGAGACAACAAAGAAGAAAAAAATACTGATTAGGACATTGGTTGTGCAGAGATTATATACTGACAAGGAGAAATAGGAAAGTGACACTACCCAACCTCCCACTTTTTGTACATCAATAAGAAAGATATAATACCAGAATATTAGATTGCCCAAATATATCTAGTACGAGTTATGGCCACTAGAGAGACATGATGCCTTTGGGATATATCTCGTGCCCTGCTCTACCTACGATCACAGTCAATGATTCTATGTATTCCTCGCAATGCAATTAATCATATGTATCACAAGCACAAGTGGTATAACCTATAAAGAGAGCTGCGGTAATGAAAAGCACATCAACTGTCTTTGATACTACCAGAGTTCATTGAGTTCCCATTTGTGTTTCAGGGACGTTCTGAATGTGACACACGTTCTGTGAAGAAAGCAAAGTTAAATGAATGAGATATAAAAGAAAAAATGACTAAGAAGAAAACAATAAGAACATATTAAAAATGTAATATGGGAGCATCCTTCTTCCGGTAATTTCGAACAATCAGGATTGGCAAAGCAAACACGTTTTTTCCTTCTGTCTGCTGGTTGGTCAAAATATCCAGGCTTTTTCGATCAGGATAAAAACACACCTGCTTTCGCAGAAGAGTCAATGTGTTGTGAAAATTAAATAACGTAACTAAGAGACAGTTCTAGTTGAAATATTTTAGTAATATAGCAGTTGATATAGTGATAAATACATTAAATGCAATTAATACGCTATTTCAATGACTTTTGGTAATCGTGGTTCTCTCTATAGATGACGTCACATGTGCTTTTGATATGTATGATCCATTGGATTACGAGGAATATAAAGAATAAAGAATGGTGATCGTAAATAGAGTAGGGCACAAGATATAACCCTAAAGCCATATGTCCATCTAACGGCCATAATTCGTACTAGATGTATTGGCCAATCTAATATTTTGTCACTATGCTATACTCATTGAAATTGATGTATAACAAGTGGGAGTCAGCTCCTTACTTCTTCTTGTGAGAGATAAAATTAGAGGTATAGTTGAAGGCAAAAGAGAAAGAGGAATAAGACAAACCACATTATACTATTATTATACTATTAAGGAAGCTAAATCGTCTGCTAAGCCAAAAGGAATGATGCGAGATCGAGATGAATAAGAGGGTTTAGCTTACCACGAAGGACCTGTCACTTTCGACAGAACTCTGATTATGATGCAAGAAAATTTAATTAAATACAAATCACTCGGTCATAATTGATATTTTTATTTTATTTTGGGAAACTTAATTACATATTGACAAGGAACCGCAAAATGTTCTTCCAAAGAATAGATATATCCTTCATGAGTTATCCTATATATAACAGTTTCCAAAATTTAGAATATTCAAAAATATTGATCATGTGTTGAATTAAATATTATATTATAGACATATTGAGAAGAAATATGTATAAAATACACAAAACGAAGTGCGTTTAATCTCTAAATTATACCTCCAAACACCATGCTTCGTACATACAGCGAAATACTTATGTAACGCACGTCACCAAAGCAATACGGTAATACTGCATTTCGTATAACACCATACAGAACACCCATGTGCAGCCTTAGTAAAATTATAATGTAAGATACGTCCAGACGGATTTAACTTACTGCCGCACTCTATACCAGAAATGTTATGTGTGGACGAGTCATGCGTACAGAATAGCATTACTACCGAGTTGTACCTTCTTCCACTTAAACTTGTAAGTATAATTGAAGTGTTAACGTGATGTTGGTTACATTTTGGCATTCAATCAATATTTTAATACCTTGCAAACATATGCAGTCAGATAACTTACTGACTCTTCTTAATAATTGCACAGAGATAATAAAAGTGAATGTTACACATTGGCATATGGTACAAGATGTTCATGTTTCTAGTGATAGGCAACACGGAATATGTGCCAGCTGGAATAAAATACAGTTTAACTGAATCAAACAATGTATATTTTTCGTTAGTAACAAAATATAGCCCGCGTCGAGAAATAATCACGCTATTGATCCCGAAATCATTTTCAGTTTCTCCGAGGTTTCTTCTCTGGGTCGTCAAAGTTGATGACTTCTAGAACATTATTATGGTGAATCTATGGTACTATGTTTCTTCCATGTTTCAATGTGTGGCATTATTGTGCTTTCTGCTAAATCCTAAAACGAGAAAGTGTTTTAAATGCCAAACACTTCACTGTTGCAACGTCGGCAAGTGGCACATGGTACATGATGTTGTTGTTGTGCCACAAGGTACACGCCCCTGTTTATTACGAAATATGGCTAATTACGTGTTACAGTATTACGAAACCTCATAGGTTAATGCTTATTCTACTTACCTTAAAATAAGAAATCCAATGACGGTCGGTAGGAAAATCTGCTCGTATTAGTTAACACTAGAAACAAACTCAGATGATGGTGTATAATTTTATTGTTGCAGCTCCGAATCATACTTTTCCTTCTCACAAACTCAAATCCTCCTCAAAGCACACGAAACTTGCACATATATTACTGTGCTTCACAAAAATGGTACAAACTTTGAGAGGACTCGCTACTTACCACCAGACTTTAGATATTCGAGGTGTTGCAAGATACACTGTCAACAAGGTATAAACACTCTCCCCCAGATATTTAAATATGTATCAGATCTTTAATCAGAATTTCTTCTCTAAGGTTGATGAATTTTCTATTAAATTCGTTTCGCCACCATTATTTATTCGTTACCTATTGGTAGAGGGTTACACTCTCTTTGTTAGTGAAATATCAAGGATCGTCATTTTTATTTCAAGTTGGTCCAAGAGCTGTGGACAATTACCATGCTATTATATATTAGCTGTAGGTGATCTATACATATAAATCGATAAAGAATACAAAAATAAAGAATAAAAAGTACAAATAACTAATTAATATTTTCGTATAATTATGCAAGACACAAATAGTTCGTTATTATTTATATGATTGAATAAACATGTACGGTATTCAGAGTTCGTGAAAATACAACGGGCTGATATCCAATTATAGAGTTCTACCGATATATAAGCCAGTACTCAAACAAAAGGTTAACTCAGTTGCAAAATACAAATACATAAAATGTGAGATACATGATGAAATTTATGAATACATGTTATGCTTAATATTAATAATAATTAATAAGTTAGTCATATTGTATCAGATGAATCTAATCGTTTCGTAAGTAAAAAAGTGATGAATGTGAAATGAAGTGTTTGCACCTGACATCAGTTGGGTGGTTAATTTAAATGCACCGGGGCAGATTCGGAGCTAATGGAAGATATTATGTTGTTCCGTAATGCGATAGAGATCACTCGTGTATACCCGAATATAATTACTGTAAATAGTGGTCAGGCTGATAAATGTGAAAGATCTTGGCGGGGTGTCATGTAGTGAGCATGGTACTGTATTGTATAAAGTAGTATAGGATGATGGGATATGATTCGCTTATGAATAAATTTCAATATTTTTTAATTCTTTGTGTATGATTTCAAGAACCATGAAGAGTTTTGGTAAAAAATATTTTGACGTTGAAAACCGTACGTGAAAACTTATAAACAAATAACTAAATTTGCTACATTTTGGTTGATCATACTTACAAATGCAAGTACCTGCATCCAACAAGACCGATTATTCTGAAAATCGGTGTATATAGCGAGCTTGGGTCAGAAAGACACATAATGGTAGTCTTTCTAATAGCGTTTAAGCTAGATACCATGACTCGATTCTTAGTTGGCAGCGTATGGAGCGTTGGTAGCAAGAACACGTACAACATACACAGCAGTTGTAATATATCACTTCAGAGCACAAATCCAGAATCCAAGACGTCAACCTAAACCTATGTTATATGTATGTTGAACACCTCAGTTAGGTAACTAACCTATTGTGTTCAATAAATAAAGAACATTGGCCAGAATAAAAAAAGAAATCTTTTTTCCTGTATTGGTACCTACCGACACAAACCTACTCACATTAGATTATTAACAGGAGTTCAACGTGAAGGTCAAACGTTTGGTAAATATTTCATTAACAAAAACAACGTTTAGGTTACTGTCACTTTCTGTTTCTTTTCTGTATCGGAGTGGTTTGGAAGTGAACTTTTTATTTCTTTTAACAAATTTGAATGTTACAAAATTACAACCAAAAGCTGTTGTCAGATAATAAATTCTCTAGAAGTTCAAAAACAGTTATTAAGAATCGTTGAGCTTGTTCCACTCACTTCTTATTCTTCAAGTAAAGTGTTTTTAGAATAAATACCAGGTTGTTCGGGAATAAGTGTCCGTTTTTGTATCTCATTCTACCAGTGAGTCTTGGAATGAAGTATAATAAACATGCTTCATTAAAATAAGCCTCATCTTCAGCGTTACACATCTACCAATGACTTCCGTGAAGAAACATACCCTCTATCTCTCATCAAACAATGAAATGTCGGAAGGCTCTTATGCACTTTCTCTGACTGAATACTTACTCCCTCTTTCTGAAATGACTTAGATGCATAAACATATGATACTCTGTTGGTGGTAAGTCTGGGAACCGAGGGTGTTGAAGTTCTTCATTCTTCCGGTCACTTAGCTTCTGTTTCCTAATATTTGCTCACATGGAGTTTGGCTTTGTCTGTTAATAACAGAGGATTTCTGACCCTTCCAAGGATGTTTCTCAAACTACTTCCGATGTATTTCATCAATTTCTGCACAACACGTGACCGTCGTAATGCTTTCACCAGGAGGAAAGAAGTTGAAATTTACAACACCCTGGGCTGTCTTCAACATTAACAACAAAACATTTGTGGTGTCAACTTTGGTTTCGGAAAGCGTTTGTCTCTTTAGCAGGGTGGAACCACCGCTCACTTTGTTGCAAGAACTACTTCTAAACACACGTTGCAAGAACTATTTCTAGAACTACTTCTAAACTAAACACACAAGATCTAGTAGAGGCTAATTGTGGTGACGTACCAACAGATTATTGCAGATATCCACCCACTGGTGTTTGCGATGCTCCATTAGTTCATGCAAAACCTAGTTGCTCATTTCATTACTTTCCCCATTTCCTGAAGATGATCGAAAATGGTTGAACTGGAAATCTTGAGCTGCTAGTAAAGTTTCCGGACGGATGCGTGGATTTATCTACTTACATGCCTTCAAAAGTTCGTTGTTCTCTCTTCACCAGCGTCCTCAACTAGTATTCCCCTCATTATTGACAAATTTGTACCCGGCATAAAACTTTTCAAGGCAGTAAAACATTGTCCTTTCTGAAGTTGAGTCTATACACGACGCCCTCACAACATTGAGATATGTATCTTCCGCTGTATGTCACAGTTTGAACTCATGTAATATATTACCCATAAATCATGTTGAATCGAGCACTGTAACACGTCCTATGATATCTGTAGCTACAGCTCCCATTAGAGAAGACTTCCTGTTGTGGTGCCCATTAATAGGTATTACTCACGGTTCAATCGGTTACGTATAATTGAAGCAAGGCAGGGTTGAATGGTGTATTGTGCATTTCGGCATTTCCAAACAATCTGGTATTGTGTCTGTGTCTTTAAAAATAGTAGCAGTTTGGTAAATCCGAGATTTTTTTCTAAATTTTTATCAAGTTCACAGTTGTTTGCGAATTTGTCGCAGTATTTCAACATTAAAAATGATAATTTACGCGTATATTTAAATTATTTCAGCCTTAATAAATCACGGTAGTACATCAGTTGTAAATGTCAAGTAAGAATAGTACCGTCAACAGGGGTTACTTGCACACTAAAATTATTTTTTATTGTAGCGTTTTTGTTACGTGTAATCTCAAGTTATTTTTTCTCTTTCACCATTTTTATATACTTTATGTTAATGGTAGTCAGTGTGGTAATTGAAGGGGAGAAAGGGGGAATTTCCCAGGCACCTCTAGATACTTCCCCGGAACCTCATTACCCTTAAGCTTTCTAGGGTAACTTGTTAATAGCTTGATGAATGATATGAAATCATTCCAAAAGTAAATTAAAGTAAAATTAAAATAATCATAGTATTCAAATGAGTGAAATGGAATTGGACTTTTTATGTATACGTAGTAATGACTTATCACTATCGTCGAGCAATAACATCTCCAGGTTTGAATTTATTTATTTTAGAAGTTAGCACGCCATTTTACAACGTTCTTATAACAATATGATACAGCAATAAAAATAATAATAACAACAAGATAATTATACAATAAGAAATAAGATCAGTTCTTTTCCATTCATTCATTCCACATTCATATAACAAGCCTTTAGAGATTTACTTTTACTGAGGCAGAAATCTGGTGGCAAAGGAAGAGTATTGTAAAAATGTGATGTCTGGGTACTCTTAGGTTAAAAAGTGGAAGAAGGTCGTTGGTCTTGACTGTGCCATGCATTACTATATAATAAAATTTTAAGTAATTTAGTTTCTTCGTGTGTCTATGCTTTTAAAGTTAAGATAATTCAAAATGTCTACGTTAGATTTGTGTTGGAGGTTGGGTACCTTGTGTTGAACAATGCGGACAAAGAAATTTAGGATTTTGTGCAATTTTGATAAGTTGGTTTCACAAGCCATAGGGCAGATAGATGAACAGTATTCAATAGTAGGCTCGTACACAAGTGAGAAAGTATGACCGAAAAACTCGAAAAATTTTAATATCAGTAAGTCTGTAGAGAAGTCCAAGAAGTGCTTTGGAAGTTGCGAATTCAATGTGAGGAATGGTCTACCCATTGTATATTAGATGAAGCTAATTTGTACGTACATTTTGTGTTGTGGATTTTGAGTGAGAAATGAATTGCAGCAATTTTGCAAGGACTGACTTTCAGTAACCAATTATTGCACCACATTTGAACAGAGTCTATAGCGGCTTTTAGGAAGCAAGTATCTTCTGTATATTTAATGTTTTTTTTTTTGAATTTTGCAGTCATCAGCGTAGAGAAGTACATAACATGAATTATCTATCTGTTCACAGAAGTCATCACTGTAGAGGGAAAATAAAACTGCCCCTAAGAAGCTTCCTTGAGAGACATTTGGAAGCATAGGGAGCCACTTGGATGTGCTATCAGGGAAGACGACACTTTGTTCTCTGCCAGTCAAAGATGATCTTAGAAGTTGAAGGAGGAGTACGTGTATACTAAATCTGAAGGCAAGCATGTGTATAAGAAGTTAGGAAGAAAATAGTCAGGACCTCAGATGTCTTAATGTTCGGCCTGTTAGATTTCGTTGTTTATGTTGGAAATTAATCTAGCGTTATTAAAGACTATTAGACAATTTGAACTCATAATGAGAGAGAGGTCACTGACAGAATTCGAAGGTTTTCAACAAATCAGGTAAAAATTTTATTGGTTAGAGGTATTGTGAATTTCCACGACACAAAGCAGATGACTCTTACGACTTTACAGATGACTCGTGTTAGAAATAAACTGAGTGTTGAAACATTGGCTAATGTGTTATATATCAACGTCAGAGGTCAATCGCTAGATAACAAAACAGCATTTTTTATTACTAAAAGCTTTATGTTTCTTTCAAAATAGATGCCTTAAAATGAAATTTTACTGCTAATTTCGGAATACCTCCAGATTTGGCCTATCACAAAGTTTTGGAACAAATCTTATTCATAATGTAAATAATTCAAAGTTATATTACTTTAAAGCACTAAATGTTTCCCTGAGATTGTAATAGGGGTTAGGCAAAGCAGCTGATCTTAAACCACTTTTCGATGCTGATTTCAAACATAACATTAGACTATCCTTAAGACGTGAACTTATTGATAAATAGGAGTTCTATTGTTTTTTTTAAATGCGTAGAATTGACTCACAGTTCAAAACTATTTTAAAACATTGAGGAAAAAAGATTATCTGTGCACCGAGAAACGATTTTCTTAGCAATGAGATATCAACATTTTCATTTAAATGAAAATGGAAAGATACAGGCTTGAAAGTAAGATCACTGATCTTATATCCAAACCGGTATCTTTCCATTTTCAATTAAATGAAAATGTTACATTTCATTTCTAAGAAAATTGTTTCGTGGTGCACAGATAAGAAAATGTTTCTCAATTTTAGGAAACCACTTTATACAGTACTTTATTTAATGTGGTGAACGAACAAAGTCGACAATCCCAAACTAACCTACGAAATGTAGTACCTTATGAATGAATTAAAACAGCAGAATGGACCTGTCTACAATTTCTCATGTGTGTCAAAGAAATCTGTCTAATAAGCAGTATATAGTCTTAAAATATACACTGTAAGTTCATTTCTTTCATCTTTACATTTTCTTTGAACATGGAACGCAATAGTTGCATTTTATTTTGGCAGATGATTGTTTGTTATGTTTTCTATATTTTCATTAAGTGTTTCTTCTTGTTCATTGTTGATATCACCCAGAACGGAACCCGGTCAGTTGGTCGACAGATGGTTCGTCGACACGACAGTTCGTCGATAGTCAATTGGTTGACAAGGACAGTTGGTCGATAACGACAGTCAGTCGACACGATAATTGATCGACAAGGACAGTTAGTCGACACAACAATTGGTCGTCACAACAGTTGGTCGACAAAACAATTCTTCGACAAAGACAGTTGGTCGAGAAGACAATTTGCCCGCAAGAACTTTTTGTGGATACGACAATTAATTGACGCGGACAATTGGCAACATTTTAGAAACTGCTACTGCACTGTTTAGCTAATCTCAAACGGTGATTTCTAAACCACTTCTAATGTAGAGCGGGAATGCGAAAAGAATCGAACTTCAGGGGGAAACGTGAAAAACGTCAATGAAGACAGTACTTTTTACAACAGCTGCTAACATTGCAGTTTTTCACGATTCCGCCAGATCTGCAATGATTGTTACTACTTTCCATCTCAGTAAATATTTAACTTTGTTCCTTCTAACTGATATAGTCACTTAAAACTTAACTCAAGTTAGTTTGCGTGGTTCAGTTTTGGGTTACTTTAGTAAAGCTGTAGTGAGCTTTAAAATAAACAAATGTATTCTACATAAGTGAAATTTATTGATAACATATTGAAATACAGTGACATGTTGATTAGAGAGCCAATATTGATAGATCTCCGGAACTTCAGGATTTTCTCATTCTGGTCCTGATGTTGCTACCAACCCAAACGAAAATAAATTTACTATTTATTAGAAAACATATTTTAAAACAGTTAATATTACGAGTTAAGAAATAACGCCCGGTCTTTCTACATATGTCATATCTCCGGAACCACGAGATTCCTATCCATATCCTGGCGCTGCTCCTTGTTCAAACGAAATAAATTTACAATTACTATGTGGTTGAAACAGTAGCTCGTCTGACTACGAATCGGATTACCCAGATTAAAATACCGGCCAGGACGCTGGATAGTTTTCTAGCAGTATTCCCATGCCTGGCGCTCTGAAGTTCACTCAGCTTCATATCAAATTAAGTATCAGAGTGCCCTTGATACTCCTGGACACATTGGGAAGGCGAAGCCGGTCAAGCATGGGACTGACCAACCCACCTCACTTTGTACCGTAGGTTGAGAATATGTGGAGCGCTACCTCGATCGTATGCGTATC
The DNA here is from genome assembly GCA_022664845.1 of Lepisma saccharinum. Lineage (NCBI taxonomy): Eukaryota > Metazoa > Arthropoda > Insecta > Zygentoma > Lepismatidae > Lepisma > Lepisma saccharinum. The sequence goes on along the minus strand of JAGDQP010015272.1, from coordinate 6,840 downwards.
GCATAGAGGATTACTTTACATTTTTGCAGATTATGAAATGTTGGTTTAAATATGTAAATTATAGTGTAAATGTACCAGTAATCGCCACTTTGCCAGAAGTTTTTTTGAAAATAAAGGAACAATAACAGGTAGAAAGTTGATAAAATGATCGCTGTTTTCGCGAAGTTTAAAAGATAATGCGAAATGATGTTTGCAGTATCAAGGCACGATGGGACGAGACAGTTGAGGCAAATACATCAATGTGCCATGTGACGGAGGATGGGAGTGGTAGTTGTAGTGTATTTGCTCAAGCGGATCTTAGGTATGTTTTTGTTTAAAACAGTTATGTGTTTGCAATAGTGGTTCTTTTAAAGGACTGAGCTCGAGTTTTATGACTGAGAATGCGCCTATTATATGTCGTCCCACAGTTGCCGGTTATCGAAGACTTTTTAAGCAACTACTTATACACCATTTTCCTGTTTGGTCTAGTGATTGTCACTCCTGGCGACTACTAGGGCATGTGATGATTCCTTTAATTCATTGAAATGTTTCACTAAATCGATTGATTTTTATTCGTAGATCATTTTAGTATTGGTTTGATCGGCGTTAGTCCACTAGTAGTTCCCAGGGGCCTAATTCTTATCAACGATTATTTCTGATTGACGAAGTTTTCGTCAGTTTGGCATTGATGTGTTCAAATATATGCTACTCAAACATTTGAAAGGTGTCACGGTACTGATCTAAATTGTTTTAGAAGTTATTATGTTAAGCTTAAATATCAAATAATCATTATCACAGCTGAAACTGTACTTTTCCTTGAAAGTCTATCATTCTTCTTATGTAAAATTTCTACTTAGGTACACGATAAATGATAGGAATAAGTCTAATAATACTCTGTATATGAATGATTTTATTGATATCTCTGAGGCTGATTCAACGTTTAACTGCACAAGTCAAAATTATACTTTTAGAAGATATCCGCATTTGAAAGGGGGCAGTGATACATCATATTTATCGGAGCTGTATGGTGATCAAAAACTATTGGGTAATCTTTCGAACATGATATGTAGCAGTGACGGTCCAGGATTCTCGTGAGTAGAGGGTGCGGCGCAGCTGGAATAGATCAGAGGCATTTTCGATATTTTCTAGCTAATTATTTTTTTAAGTATAAATTGATCATATTTCCCCTTATATTGCTAAGATTTATCATCGAATATGACACTGATGTAAAAACGAGTTACGACTAAACCGCGACAATAAAACATCGGCACAATATCCACGAAACCAGTATCAACAGCGAAAACACAGTGAACTTAAGCAGCACGACGCACCAAACAGCGAGAACAAAACTGTTACGCACGAGAAACAGCGAAGGCTTAAATGCCTGACACGTTAACTGTGACTTGCTCAGACGACAATACGAGTGACGTTGACACAGAAATAGCGACATCAAATTGACGACCGTAAATCCGGAACAAATAGCAATTGCGTGACTTTATAAATAGGCTAGAGTACAAGACATTTTCACTCAATGGAAAGAACGGATGTCATTTCTCAAATTGTAATTATCTATATCATTTAATTATTAACATAATATTGTATATAATTGACATATTAAAATCAATATTCAATAGTATATAAGAAAGGTAAAGGTATCCCCTGTGCGATACGCATGCGCCCGGAACGGGGCATGGGGGATATCAATGTAACTTTCCACATATACTCTACCTACAGTACAAAGAGAGGTAGAGTGATCAGTCCCACGCTCGATCGATTTAACCTACCCAAAATGCCCAGGAGTATCAAGGACACTCTGCTACTCAATTTAGTAGGTGGCTGAGTGCACTTCAGAGCGCCAGGCATACGAAAACTGCAAGAAAAGTCTCCAGCGTCCTGATCGGTATTTTAACTTGGGCAACCCGATTTGTAGTCAAACGCGCTATCGCCTGAGCCACAAAGTAATTGTAAAATTGTTTTGTTTGAGTGAGGAGCAGTACCAGGACATGGGTGGGAATCTTATAAAGTTCCACGGATCTGCCATCTATGGAAAACGCGAACGCTGTTTCTTAAGTCATAATATTAACTGTTCTGCAATATGTTTTCTAATAAATTGTAAATCTGTTCTTGTTTGTGTTGTGTCCTGGAGTTCCGGAGATCTATCAGTGGCTCTCTAATAAAAATCTCATTCTATTTCAATATGTTTTCAATAAATTTAACTTAAGTAAAATAGACTTGTTTATTTTGAAGCTCACTGTAAGCTTACTAAATTTACCGAAACAAAACAACTCAAACTAACTCTAATTAAGCTTAAGCGACTGTATTAATTAGAAAGAACAAATTTTAATATTTAGTAAGATCGAAAGTGGTAACACTCATTGCAGAAACGTGAAAACTTCAATGTTAGCAGCTGTTGTAAAAAGATTTGTCTTTATTGACGATTATCAAGTTTTTCCCAAAAATTCTATTATTTTCACATTCCCACTGTCTTATCGACCAATTGTTGTGTCTACCAACTGTCCTGGTCGATTAATTGACTGTCGACGAAATGTCGTGTCGACGAGCAGTCCGTCGACCATTTGTAGCAGAACAACCAGAACTGACACTTACACTGTATATTGCAACTCTACCATTGAGTGGTGGTCTTTTGTTTTCCAGAAAGGTTTGAACAACAGATAATATTTAATGCATTACTATTTATCAATTGGGTTCACTGAATTTAAAATCCTTAGTTTTCATGAGTTTGTGGATTTGGCGACCCGCAAAGGTGCTCTCCTGCATTTTATAGCATATACTTTTAGGAAATATTGTAGTTACATAGTGAGAATAGACCAACTAAATATCTTAGCAGTGTTGTTAATGATGAATTTCAAGAAACGAAATATTTCCAATATTATCATAGCACAAAAGGAACAAAAATGTAATTAACGTAAATGAAGAAAACACTGCTTTCTGACAACGCCGACTATAATTCAATAACTACAAATAGAAACGAAGCTGTTACAGTTTCGCTCTCTCTGTAGTTTGAACTATACAATTGAATAATAACGGAAACGAGCAAGGAGATCGCTTATTGAAGAGAAATTTAAACGTTTGTGCTATGACATCTTAATTTACGCACTTTCAAATATCTCGGCTAAAAGAATCAGCTTAAAAATCTGAAAGAATTCATTGAATAGATGTTAACAAATAGAAGCTTTACAACATTTCAATATTCCTCTTGATTTATACGGTATTTTTAAGAACTGAAAATAGAAAGTATGAGTACAAAGCCCTCTGAAGAGGAGTGTTCGTAAGCTATTAATTTAGATGGACGTACAAATACTATTGGTTTATTCGTACCTTTTTAACTTTGTAAATAATTTCGTAATATATATTCTAAACGATTCATTCAGAAAAAAGTGTACGTTCAAGAAAATGAAGTAACATGATGATACAGTAATGTTTGGCATTCGTGTTTTAGTAAAGTTTGTTTTATGGGTATTGATTGGTGTATTTGTGATTACATAAATTACAATGAATGTATCAATAAACCAGAAATGTAGGGACAGTATACCAAATAGCTGCGATAAAATTCAAGCAGTAAAAAGCATAAAATTATACACTAAATTTATGAAAATGAAATAGCAAAGTGAATAAGATTATTATGGAACAAAGGGATTACGAAACGGTTCAATCATTAGAGGTGTACAAACTTCCCTCCCACCTCAAAGTGCTTCAATTTCCACGCTGATGGTAGTTCTGAATCTGTGTGGGAAATACAAGCATTTAAGTCCTACTAACTTTAAGTTACAATTGTATTGAAAATAAAGAATCCATGACAGAAAAGTAGCTGTATTTGAAACATTTAAATGCCATCAAATGTCAAATAAGAAGTTAACAGCTTTCAGAGAAACGTTCCGATTTTTAAGAAAGAGAATATCCAGATTATTTGGAGCATATTACAGTAACTTTGTAATCACAATTCTCTGCTGTTTTGTTTATGTCACAGCTAACTTGAAGCAAGCAAGTAAACCGAACTCTTAAATATTCAAATTTGAAAATGAAACACAAAAAGTTGAGAAACTACAATACTGTACATTGGGAATGAAGCACGAGTTCAATACAAATTTAGTGTGTTGTTTCTTTTTCCTGATGAAACCTTTATATAAATAAAAATGAAGATACAGATAATGCAAACAACAGGTTACCTTTAAATTTCAATCAATTTACATAGAAACATGCCGGTAGTGTAAAGCAAAGGAGAAAGAATTCATGGAAAGCTTCACAGAAATGATAGACCTACATTAAATTTAACGATGTAACTAATTGTTTAAAAGTTATGGCACTGCAAAATACCAATATGCTCTATTGACTTTGAAATACATATACGAGAATAATAGTATCCAACGCGAATACAAAGGCTACTGTAATCATATCAAACGCACACAATGCAAGCTAATAACAGTATTACAAAAACAAAATATGACCGCTTTATGGTTGTAGGATAGTAATACTTTTCCCATTTAGACAGATCAATATTTTCAAAGTTTACATGAAAGTAAAATTTACCATCTATTATGTCAATTCCAGTGATGATAGAGTCATGACAATATATTCGACACAAATTTTACTTTCAAATTCTTCTTCTGGCCAATAAAATGTTGGCATCACTGTTGTTCTATTTTTACTGGAATAGAACAAATTTCACACGCACAACTTGAAGGAGGTCCTTGATGCCCTGACGGTTTGCTGTTACAGTGCCAACGTAATATTTATTTGTTCTTTTTAGAGAAAGGTACACAACAAGCCATTCACCATTTTTCTGCACGAGTAGTAGTTTCTAATTCTATTTCAAGTGAAATTTCTAAATCGGATTGTATACCGGTGTCGAGTGAAACATGACTTAGTATCACGGGAACATCACAGCCCTCACGTTCGTCTTCCTCGGTGCTACGGAAGTAGCTGCTATTAATCTCAAAAGAGTATTTCACATAACTATAGATTTTCATATAAACATTGTAATAATCATTGTCAGTGTTCATGATAACAGCAACTACTTCAGAGAATAGGTCCAAAGTAACTCCAAAATAATATATACAAAGAAAAGTGTTCTAGTAAAATGATGATAAAAAAGGCAAAACTTTTTACAAAGTTTAAGTTTTGCTTGCTCAGTGTTTCTATTTTGGCGTTACAGGATCACACTATAATTCGAATATTAAAAACTATTTTTGATAGAAAGAATGCACTTTAAAAGTTTTTATTTTGCTAGTTGAAATCACATAAATAAACAACAAATACCAATATTAAGTGAACTTCACATCCCACCTTGGCACAAAAACTCAAACTTGTATCATTCATGTAAAAACCAGTAAAACTTGTTAAATTTTGATATGTTGGTTTTGCCAAAGTAGCTCCGTGGACGGAATGTTTAATCGCAGTTAATACTAAGAGTACGAAACTTTTATTTCTTATGTAATTTATGAACAATTAATCCAATGTATAATACATATTTTAATCGTGTGCTGTTGCAAACGATAAAGTATACTGCATTTTCTACTAATTTTATTACTTTTAAGATTCAGGTGAGTTGCTGGCAATGAAACGTCTGATCTATTAGAAGTGATCACTGAAGAAATACTTGAGATCATTGTTTGACAGTTTCAATTCATTTCCTTTTTTTATGGATAACAATGCTTAATGTCAAATCTTTCATTGTTCCATATTTGGAGATAAAGCATAAATGAGGAGAAAAATAGCACATGACAAAATATGTACGTGATTTCAGTGTAAAATAAGAATAACAAAATATGCGTAACACGTGCGTCTTAGGCAAGATGTTAAAGTGTATACGTTTCCCATTATTTAATATGCATCACTTAAGATAATTTTCACAATAACATATGTGAGAGACAAGTTTTTACGCATATAATTTTCTATGTGTATTATACTTCGTATTTTATGCAAGCAACGTACGATTATTTCATTTCTGAAAGTCATAGTACCACAAAAATATTTACCGTTAGTAGATGGTATTTGCTCTTATTTTCATTCGACAGTCATAGTAAAATCACAGTTTGGGTTTCGCAAGACACCACGTAAGTCGTAAAGGGGCACTTTTGAGCAATCGCAACTTGTGAAAAACATTTTTTAAAATATTGTTATTAATCTGAAGATAATAGAAAAAATAATTTTAAAATGTGTAATATCTCCTACATAAGAATAATAACTAATATCCTGAATTAAACGTAAGTTATGTTTCTTTATATGCAGTTACTTGTCCTTGCTTAAACATTTAAGTTTTAAAAAAAATCAAACAGTACGTAATGGATATTACTCACTGATAGTATGAAAAGCGCATTCTTGAAGGGGGAAGGGACATCACAAGGCCAGTATGAAAGCATCCGGATAAACTTGTCTCTGAAGTAGTTGCTGTTATCAAGTACACTGACAATGATTATTACAATGTTTATATGAAAATCTATTTCGTCAATCCATACTAAATGTTTTAGCGTCAGTGTAAAAATTACGCCTATGGTGCTTATAATTCTAAGTTGAATGACCTTGTTTACATACCAGATACACGACATAAGGTCCAACGGTTTCAATTATGGAAGATGCTACAGTTCCAAAAGCCAAGCCAGTTTGTCTCAAGCATGTAGGGTACACTTCCATCGCATGAAGATAAATGCCATAAAAAGTTAATGAGTTGCCAAATCGGATAAATGCTGATAATACTGTTACCGCCAAATCAAGGTCAGGATCTGCAAAATGTAAAATTGGATGAGTAGATTGTCGAAAGCTCCATTCACAAAAGAAAATTAGGGATTTAGTCGTTTAAGATTAACAAAAAAAAAAAAAAAAAAGCAGAAAATTGTCTAATGT